>JARWCS010356876.1:0-10799 GCA_034783895.1 Geukensia demissa
ATGTGTTAAATCTTTGTTCACATTAACTCTGATTGGGCAACTCTAAGCCAGGTGAGCGATTACAGGCTCCTGGGAGCATCTGGTTAGAGATAATAATAGTAATTTACCACAATAAATAGAAAATTATTATGTTTGAAATTATGATACCTTCAACTGTCTACACAGCTGCCAGCTAATGACAGATTGTTGTGTTGCTTCTTCACCAATTTTACTTCTTATTTTCATGAATTAAGAACAATTTTTTTATCAGAATTCTTTTATGTAAGAATGTAGTATCTACCACCTATTTTAACCTGTTGCCCTCAATGTTTGCCTTATTAGGCCAATAGAAAGCAAGTGATGTGTCTTCTGGGGATGACTTAATAATAAGTTAATGTTGTTATGACTTGAAGCTTGTTTGAATATGACATCCTTCATTGGCCATATAAGCAAAGAAATGGTAAAATAAGAAGAAACACCATGCTGATGTGAGTGTTGTGATGGATTTTATGAGAATTTAAAGTTTGGAAACAAGATTTTTGAAAGCTATTTTTTTGCACCAAAGTGATGAATTAAGTCATTGATGGTGAAATTTTGTCAATCGTAAATAATTTCATACTTTTTACGTGAAATATACAAAATTATTTTGTGGAATAAAAATTTTTTCTCAAAATCTGTGAAATTTGATGGTTTTTCACTGAAAATACCTAAATTTTAACATTTTTTAAATGGAACTTAAAAAAAAAAACAATACAAATATGTCTATTGTTTATTAAAAAAATTAATTAAGGTACATAAACAATCAATTCATTATCAACATTGATCATAAATTTATATATTTTGTGTTGCCCTTGCCTGTTCATCGTCTCTGTGTGTGCTCAGGGAATCTATCGGTGAAAGGCTTAAATACCTCAAAGTTCGTAAGTCTTTGGTTTTTACAGATATTTCATTGATGTTAATTTATATCTTGGAAAATCTTTTTCAACAAAGAAATCAAAGTTGGATAAAAACCCATCAAATAGTTCACTACGGTTATAAAAATCCATCAAATAGTTCACTACGGTTATAAAAATGTTCCATTTTTCCATTTAGAATCTTAATAATTTTCAAAGAACACGCTCTATGCTCATTTTTAGATCATTTTTGTTTCAATTTTTTGTAAAGTTTCTTGGCTTGTGTATGTCCAGTTCGTGATATTTGGTCTGAATCATTATAAGGGTGAGTTGTACTCTGTCTTCCCTTTCAGTATCTTTGTATGTCTACTTCCTGTTTCCTGAGAAATTGATTGAATTTCGGTGCTGTAAAATTTTCATCAAAGATTTCTCGACTTGTGTATGTTGAATTGATTTGATATTTGTTCTCAAGCATTATCAGAATAAATTGTACAGTGTCTCCCATTTCCGGGTCCTTCATATGTCTATTTCCTGTTTACCAGAGCAGGGACATCCATGTCTCATTGATACATTTTCACTTTGTTTAAATTTAATCTGCATACCAAATTAAAATTTAACTTTACCTACTAGTCTTGTTCATTACAGGTGATATAGCTTGGAGGTTATATGACACCTACGGGTTTCCTGTTGATCTGACACAGTTAATGGCGGAGGAAAAAGGACTGACAGTAGATATGGGAAGTTATGAAGAATCAAAGAAACAATCCCAGGTAAACAGCTCCTATAAGGTTTTTACTTATAGTCAGGCCATATCCTGGATAAATTGTAATCTTGTTTTGGAATTGTAAAAGGTTTACTGTGAACCCTCATTATATTGTCACCTTTTGGATCAGGCAAAATTCTGGCGTTATGTAAGGGTGGTAATGTATAGAGGAAATATTAACAAGAACATATAGTATTAAACAAAAACAGACCTCAAAATAAGTGAGGGATTCCCATAACGGAGAGGCGGTATAACAAGGGATCACTTTACTTTAATTGGGTCCCCAAGATCTTTGGAGAGATTTTGGAACAGACCTTAAAATAATTGTGACAAATTTGAGTTATTTCTTAATGATATACAGCATCTTACCATTCTTTAGTTGCTCTTCTGTTATAATTTGTAAGGGAAGCTAACACTTGGACTAACTTCAGTTAGTCACCATTTTATCAAGAAAACACTGTTTATTGTGAGAGAGTAATGAACAAATTTATGCAGTAGATAATTAGTTAATCCGTGGATTATTCATATATTTTACACTTACTTTGTAGATGTTGAGGTTTCCTTTCTTTCAAGTCTTTTAAGATTTAGAAAAGGAATATGGAATATATGCCAGAAAGACCTGATCCATAATGACAACACATTATGCCTAATGTCTGATTTTAGCAGTTTTTCACCTCTGCACAATTAAACAATGCTTCTTTAAGCTTTAACAAAAGTTGTCAATTACAATTACTGTTGACTGCTGTTTCTTGGTGTGTAAACTAACTTTTATTAGCAGTGCCAAGAGGGGTCATTGTCCGATGTTCTTGTCATCCCACCAACCAAGATGGTTGTAATAAGTTTATTTACTCATCTTGCAGTTTCTGGGCTAAGATTTCAGAAACTGAAAATCAGTCAAACTAAGGTTAATGGGTTAAAGATAAACAGAAAAAACCAAAGTTTTTCTGTATTATAATTTCAGCTGTTATCACAAGGCACAGGAGGTACAGTAGATGATAAAATCATGTTAGATGTCCATGCTATTAGTGATCTACAGAACAGAGGAATCTCACCGACAGACGACTCACCTAAATATAATTATACTGCTGACAAGGAGGGCAATTATAGTAAGATATTTTTTGGGCTGCTATGAGTCAGTATGATGTGTGGACGAAAGTTGACATACCCTCCTGTGGACTGTGAGCTAGCATGTTAAAAAGCTTTTTCAGTATGATAGTTTCGTATACAGGAAATTCATTCAATGATTTCTCAGTATGCGAAAGTCTTGAATATGATAAAATATTTTCCACTTTTCAGTAAATTAAATAATTAATCATTCAAATTTATTATTATATATAATTCGAAAATCTTTTAATCCAAAGAATTTAAAAAATTCAATGAAAATTCCCCCAAAAGTGACCCCAAATTTTCATTTGATATATTTTTAAAGACCAGTTTAGATTGGGCAATTATAAAGTTTATATCCTGTCTTTGTTGCTTGTGAGAGACTTAAATCATGAACATAACCTTTTAATCCACAGTATTTGAAAATTCCATAGTGACACCAAATTTTAATTTTATAATTTTTAGTTAAGTTATTCAGACCATAATTAATCATACACACCTAGATTTTATGTAATAGCATCAGAAAAGATCGGGAAACTTCAAAACAGTCAAAACAGGTTTACAGATAATTTTCTAATCAGAAACATTATATCTTTTAGAAAATGAAAGAAGTGACAATTTCTTCTAAATTGTTACAAAAAATAAAAAAAATTAAAAATGATGGTCGGGATACCTTAATACAGTTTTAAAGACCAGTTGCTGTTAAGTACTTATGACGTTGGTGCGTCCTTGATGTCGTGAGAGGCAGAAATCATTAAACATTACTCTGACGTGCCAGATTTTAGTATAGATTTGATAACTTTGGCTATTTTGATAATTTTTTTTAGCTCACCTAACCGAAAGGGTCATGTGAGGTTTTGCCATCACTTGGCGTCCGGCGTTCATCCGTCGTCGTAAACTTTTCTTTAAAGCTCTTCTCCTCTGAACACACTGGGCCATTTTGAACCATACTTGGCTGCAATTGTCCTTAGGTGGTCCTCTTTCAGAATTATGTCAGATAACCTGATCCGTAATCCAAGATGGCCGCCACAGCCGAACATAGTTTAACATAGGATTCTATGGGAAAATCAATTCAAAAGCTTCTCTTGAACCACTCAGCCAATTTCAACAAAATTTGACAGAAATTGTCCTTAAGTGGTCCTTTTTCAGAAGTATGTCCGATGAATCGATTCATAATCCAAGATGGCCCCCACAGCCGAACATAGTTTAACATAGGATCCAATGGGAAAATCCGTCCACAATTCACATTTTTATCTTCTCCTCTGAAACCACTTGGCCAATTGGGATCAAACTTTGATGGGATGGTCCTTGGATGGTCCCCTTTCAGAATTGTATCCACGGTCATGATCGACCATCTAATATGGCTGCTGTTGCTAAAAATAAAAAAAGGGGGGTTGGTTTCTAAAAAAATCTTCTCCTCCAAAACTGCTTAGCCAATTAATTCCAAACTTTAGTAGAATGGTCCTTAGGTGATCCTCTTTCAGAATTTTATCTGATGACCCCATCCGCCAACCAAGATGGCCGCCACAGCCGATCTTAATTCAACATTGTATCCTATGGGAAATTCTTTAAAAATCTTCTTGTCTGGAACTACTTGCTCTATTGGAACCAAGTTTTGGTGAAATGGTCTTTAGGGGAACCTCTTTCAGAATTGTATCCGACGACCCTGCCTGCCAACCAAGATGACTGCCAAAGCCGAACTTAGTTTAACATTGGACCCTATGGGAAATTCATAAAAAAAATCTTCTCATGTGGAACTACTTGCTCAATTTGAACAAACTTTGGCTAAATGGTCTGCAGGTGATCCTCTTTCAGAATGATATCTGATGACTCTGCCACCCCCTACTCCCACAACTTTGTCTTGGCAACTGTATGCCAGGCGAGTGATTACAGGCTCCTGGGAGCCTCTGGTTTCAGCATCTTAAAGGTTAAAATGATAACAAATTATTGATGTAAAAAGGAATGTTTTTTAAGTTTTCTATTGGCTTATTTTAACTGAGGACAAATATGTATTTCTCGAAAGCAGGTGAACTCTATTATGAGAAAAATTGTGCAATTGTTTTACTTTTCTAAGAGAAAGAAAGGAAATGTATTACATGCGGAATAATTTTAATATTAGGGCAGATACAAATAAAGCATGTAAAAAAGAGGCATTTTCAAAACAAGTTACTCTTAGAAATAGATTAGCCTATTTGATAAGCACTAACAAGGGAACCTATGAATATCAAAAACAGCCCTGAGCAAAAACTTCTTAGTCTAAGAACCCTATTTTACCTTTCAAGCAGCCTAAAATAAGTTTTTAATATATATTAAACAGGGTTTGAAGCAGCCACAGGAAAGATCATGGCACTGCGATATAACAAACAGTTTGTAGACGAGGTCACAACCGGACATGAGTGTGGTATACTGTTAGACAAGACATGTTTTTATGCTGAACAGGGAGGACAAATCTATGATGAAGGATTTATTGTTAAAGAAAATGATGAGGTATGTAAAGAATTCACAGATTTCCACGTGTAGAATGCTGTCCTCATTTGTTTCTGTATGTTATTATATATTCATCCGCCAGGGAATTTCTGGTAAATTTCACAGGTCGCGAAATGTCCAAATCACATCACTGTCAGAAATGTGGTTGATTGGCATGGACACCACACCATGTCTTTGCAAGAAGATAAAAAATTTTCAAGATCAAGAGGCTTCATCAAGTGTCTTCATATTCCTTGGGATTCTTCAGGATTATTGAATGTGAAATTGCTATTTCAGAATTTTGCTGTGTAATATTTGTTGTCAGTTGTTTAATATATGAAATCAGTAGGCTGACATTTATACAGTACACACAAAAAGTTTTGTATGAAAATCACTCTAGCCTGACCTTGAAGATTGGTGGTCAGTTTCAGAGAAATTTCACCAGCCTTGGTGTTTTTCATACAAAACTCTCTGGGTGTACTGTAGCATGGGACATATTTATTAGAATTTGTTTAATTTTTTCTTTTCCAGGAAACAGAATTCAAAGTGAAAAATGTACAAGTTCGTGGAGGATATGTGTTACACATTGGTGCTTTAGAGGGAACATTACGAGTTGGTGATGTTGTTCAATTGACAATTGACGATGTAAGATATTCACATGTGTCAAAACCTTGCCAGAAAAGGTTGTTGACATTTGATCATAATATGCAAATGATGATGGGCAAAAGAAGTCTAATTTGAACAGAAAATCTTGTAAAAGTGAACTTGCATTTTTGTCTTGCCTGAGGGACATATTTTTTACTCACTGCCAGCGGTATAAACTTTTTTGTAAGCTATATATTGTTGAAACTGTTTAACACAGGTTAACCAAATTTGGTTTGCCTAAGTCCACATTTGCTAGTCAGCTATTCCAATTTGCAGGCAAGACATTTCTGTGTCCACACTTTTTACAATTACACTTTTCACCAACTATCATTACAGTATTAGGATTGTTAATCAAATGGTAAAACAACAACTGCTTTTCAAATTATTCTGCTAGCAAAATTATTCAAAGTTCAATTTACAAACACTCAATTATTATAAGAACATCATGATATTATGATGGCGGACAATGCTTTCTCTGTGATACCTGGGGTAATATGGATATAATGGATTTCAAGGGACATACCAATTTATGTGTTTTGTTTAAGGATTAAAAATAACAAGGTTTATAAAAGTTTATTATGGTATTCAAGGCCTTTTATATTGTAACAAAATTATAAGAAAAATAATGTGTGTTGTTTACCAGATATATGCATTTGTGAAAATTTGGCAAGAAATAGTTCCTTTGGATTTTTCATAGGTTTTGGCATAGTAGGCTTTCTATATCAAAACCCAAGAAGAAATTACAAGAATTTCATAAAAACTTCTCAAATGACATTTTAAGGTGTGTTTAATGGAATCATAAAAGGAATAGTGGGGGTCACTGAGCAAAAATATTAGTGTTATGAAAGGATAAAACCTGAGGACTTTGAAAATATTACAAAAATTTCCAACATGAGCAGCTAGCATCCTGAATCAGCTTATCCAACATATTACTTTTTATTATTTCCCCAATAAGCTGTATCCAATATTTAACCTGAGAAGGTTTCAAAGGCCATGCATAAATTTAAAAAGGTTTGTGAATATTATGTAATAACTAGCATTAAGAGCAAAATATTTCCTTTTTATTTCACTGTTTTAATATTTCAGATACAATGACTTTATCTGATTTATCGCAAGGGTATTTCTCAGCATTTAGTCTATTATATCAAATCCCCCTTCAGTGTCTTTATTAACAGTACATTTGCACATGGGGCTGAGTAAGTCAATTAATGGTTTGATTCTTTTGTTATTAACATGAAAACATTAACTTCCCAGTAAACTGTGAGATTTTAAGATTTTATTCATCCTTTCAAGTCATGTTTATCTCAGAGTTACATGATTTTTCCGGTTGAAAAATTCTTAAATCTGTCTCTTGAAAATAAAATAAATGAATAATATAAAATGCCTGGGATAGGGAAAAAAATGCTGAAAATATTAAGTGGCACTAAGCATGTTCATTATTATTTCGGCCTGTAAAAATAAAATATGTGAGGAATAACTGATAGTAGCTTTCAATATAATGGGGACTGTATTTCATTTGTCAAATGTTAAATTGATCACGTGTGTGTTATGACTTTTTGTTGTTGTGATGTCAGGTTAAAGAATGACCAATGTTTTTCTAGACACGAAGAAGTTCTGTTATGAAGAACCATACAGGCACTCACATGTTGAATTTTGGTCTGAGGGAAGTGTTAAAAGAGGCTGACCAGAGAGGATCATTGGTTGCTCCAGACAGACTTAGATTTGATTTTACTGCAAAAGTGAGTACTGTTAATGATTTGATATAACATATTATGTGGTAAGTAAAAATTACTTTTAAGTAATTAAAAATGGAAAAATTACACATCAGTAAACCATTGTTGATGATGTCATGAGATTACATTTATACACATTCAAAATAGTTCCTTCATTTTCAATTATTTGACTAATTAACTGGAATTACATGTAATAAATGCTATTTTATGGAATTTGTTGTGTAAATTCAACCTTTCACTCAAGGCCCAAGTTTGTGAGTGAGTTGGCTGAGTTTACACATCAATAAATTCCTTCAAAATAGTTTTATTACTATAATACTTTTAAATTGCCTAGTATCTTCTGTATCCCATTTATAATATATATTAAGGAATTATTAGAATTGGATGAAATTAATTGATAACTGAATATTATCTGTACAAGTAGCTTTACATCATTTTATAGGGTGCTATGTCTGTGAAAGATGTGAAGGCTGTTGAAGACATTGTAAATAAAATGGCAGAGAAAAATGAAGATGTGTTTGCTAAAGATACTCCATTATCAGATGCTAAAGCAATACAGGGATTGAGGGCTGTCTTTGATGAAGTAAGTAGTGTGGAAATACCTGACAAGCCTACAGACCTGACCCATTTTACTTGAAGCACACATACTAATTCTTTTTATAAAGAGGCTGTCCATGGACAATGAAGGCATATCCTATGATATGGATGCCCCATCCTAAATCTAATCTCACCTGTTTTTTTGTTCCAATGAAATGTTGGCCTCATGTATAAGACTGAAAGTATAGGGTTTTTTCTATTTGAAGAGGGGGTGACTCACAATATGTTTTCAAACATCCCTAACAAAGCAACTAAATATGTATTTTGCAGAGTTATCTCCCTTTATTTCACAGATTTTGGTGCTTTCGATGTAATTTATTACACTCAAACTTTTGCAGTAATCCATTTATCAACATCCATTTCTTAGAAAAAAACATGTACATGAAATTAAATGGAGCAATTTTTCTTCAAAACAAAATTTTGACAGCATCTTAACAATTTTGATAGGCTTGTGCTTTCAACATGTTCAGTTTCTCTAATTTATTTAATTACCTACTGTAAATTCAGGAATTATTGCATGCATTTATTAGTGCGAAAGTTGCGATGCTGGTGATAATGTGAGTTTTAATATTGTGATTTAGTTAATCCTGTAACAGAAAACAACTAGCAAAATTCCAAATGCGAGTACAAATTATAGCGATTTGCACCCTGTCGCAATATTCGCAATAACAAAAACATCAGTACTTTTTTCTGCTTATTTTATTTTAATATAAACGCATTAAAAGCTATTACAATCATTTGTTGTACAGAATCCCAGATGTGTCAATATTAGGTTATCTAAATGGACATGCATAACATCAGTGCAGAGGTTTTTTCCACATCATTAATGTCCTAATATCAAGGAGCATAACTGTTTAAAGTATCAAGTAGAAAATCTGGGCTGTATATGAAATTCATAAGTGTTTTCTTCTAAGGCGAACATATTTGCCAAACAAACTTCAAGGGGCACTACTCCCCGTTTTATGAAATTTTAGATATTCTATTTTGTTATTTCAGATAGTTCAAGAAAACAATACAGAGACAGAAAGTCACAATGAAAAAACATCAAAGAACAATAATGGGGTAAGTACTACTGAAAAAAAACTCCTACAGAAGATGATAAACTTCCAATTTCAGGACATTCAATCAAACTTTCCATTTACAGCAGAAACATATACAATTATGGACCTTTATTGAGGGAGACATCCAGATCTGTCAACCTGAAGGATTGTTTTCTTGAGGGGTTTAGAGGCCATATTCCACTTTATCAGTTGCTCAGCAGGGATCAATAGGGTTGTTTCCTGGAATCATGAATTTCATTAAAGGAACAACTGTTTTGTTTTATAATGACATGGTCAGATTTGTCCAATTAAAAACCTTCAAATACAGAAAAAAAATAATACTTATTGTACTATTTCATAACACCACTTTATTCATCAATATAGGAAAACAGGAGTTTCGGAGTCCATCTTCAAAAAATGTTACAGTACATATATCCAACAAAGGTTACAGAAAATTCACCTTAACACATGTTTATCCATAGTATAGAAAAAACTCATTGGGGAATTTGCAATATAATTTCCACAAGTAGTACAGTAATTCTGCCATAAAATTTCAGATACTATAAGATGTGTGCACAGTGTTGCGGGTATTTTGTGTTCTTCTATGTTTTTGCGGTTTAATGTTGTAAAGAAAACAAAATAATACTTAAAACTGATGTGGAATTGATTGAAATATTATTTCTTTTATCATTAAATAAAAAATATAGGAAAATAAATATGTAGTCATCGAAAATTCAAAATTAAACGCTTAATTTGCATTGTAAATTTTAAGTCGAGTGCACAGCGGAAATAAAAAGGGATAGATTTTTTTTAAATAAAACATTTTTGTTCAATTTTTTGAAAATCAGTTGCAAGGTATTTTTTCTACATGGCGTCATTTATAATTTGATGTTTTGTGAGGTCATTGACAAACAATGGCATAAGAAATCCGACGATTATGTAAAGATTCATACAACATTGTCATGACAAAATTTTGGTAAGTTAGTATAACTATCTATATCGATATAAAGCAAAAACAGAATAAAGATTAAAAATGCGTTTTTCTTCTAATTTTATGTTGGGATAAAGCATGGTGATTGTTTTCTTTTGTATAAAAGTAAAACGTCTTTTTCTTTGTCTGGCGATTTTGTCCCACGTGTCAAAATTTACTGTTTTTGGGAAATTGTGCGATAATCAAACGAATATATACGTAAACTAGTTTACAATATGTGTCAAATGAAATTTTTTCCAAAGAAAAACTATACTGAAATCTATAATCAAATGATTCTTATTTTTTAAATTATTAGGGTGTCTAGGCATTTTGTCCCACCTGAGGTTTTTGACAATTTCCGACGTTTATCACAACGAAATCGCAAATAACGTCTCTTAAATCGATAAAAAAAATTCTGTCTTTAATCTCTATTTAGAGTATAGTGATCAGTGAAATTGCAAAAAACTTCAAACCAGAGATGCAACTAATCGTTGGACCTGTCGGACCTAAGGGGCAGAATTTAAGCAGGTCAGGCAAAAGTCGTTGCTGTGCAGGACCTGATGGCCGGCAATATCTTAGTCTGCTTGGGTCCACCAAAAAATAATTCCC
>JARWCS010356887.1:0-10799 GCA_034783895.1 Geukensia demissa
CAAAAGATCTTTTGTTCACCTTTCACATTTCAACGTGCTGCGGTCGTATTATGTGCTTGCGAAGCACCTCTGTTTTTTGTTATTTTAAGACACTTTGATGATGTGGAAACAAATAAGGATATAAGGATAAAATGTTTAACAACAGTCTATTTGGTAAGAGTAAGAAATGCAGGGCACTATTTGTTTTTTTTAAGAACTTGTTTTGTACCCCACGGAAATCATGGATCTCGTCTATTTGGCATATATTTGTCTATTTGGCATATATTCCATATTCTTTCTTTTTTTTAAAATACATCACCAAACCTGTTTTTGAGAACCATATAAAAATGACAGGAAACAGCTCTAAGTTTTTCATCAGTTTTGTAATGGCAGGTTCTTTCTAGTTTTACTCATTACATAAAATCAAGTGGGGTTTTTAGATGTATTTAATGAAATTGTGGAGGTCACTGGATATATATCGGTTATGATTTGTCTCCAGAAATTACTACAGCATGACTGAAGATTGAACCCAGTACCTCTTGCACCTTGGTCTATGGCTCTACCAACTTAAGGAAATCAGATCTTAGTGAAGGGTGTCTATTTATTTTAATGAATGAATATGTAGAATATATGGTAGACCGACACAATCCACAGCCTACATTTGTTTATAACAAATATACAAAAGGCAAATGAGTAGGTGCTATAACGCCTATATTTGGTCCCATATTTTGAAGATTTTTCAGTTTTGCAATATTTAAATGCAAGTGCCATAAATTTGTAGATAGATATACACAACTGGTAGATTTGAACCTGGAAATAGATCAGATGTTGTCTACATGCATGGTTTTGAGGGCAAAAATTACTAAAATATACAAAATTTTGAAAACTTGGTAAATATACAGATTTTTGTTATAGTTTTTCACTGAATTGAATATGTCCCCACCCTTCCACTAATAAAATATTTATTCTATGATTGTATGTTGACCAGTAACATTTATTACATATATGTTTTTGGTGGAAGAATGGGGAGGCATTTAATTTTAAGAAAAACTGTCTTAAAAATGGCACTTTTTGCATATTACTTAAGGTTTCCTCAAATACCACATTATGACATCATTGTGACATCACAGTATGACTGCTGGTGAAATAAAAAATATTATTTTTTCAAACTTTGATACCTTAATACATAATGAATGAAAATAAAATTTAGATATGAGAAATTCAGAATTTGGGGCCAAAATGTACTCTAAAAAGGCCTAGCCTTTAACTGCTTTAAAATTCTTATATCCCTTTAGCATTGTGTAACTAAATCATACACAAGGAATGCTCTGCTAGACTTCTCTTACCTCAAATCTCATCATACAATGATGACATACTTCAAAACCTTTGACAACCATGGAATTTGAACCTGGACAGTGGACACCAATAAAACAGCAGAGCTTGTTTTTGTCTCCAGAAATTACTACTGTCTGACAGGGAATTAGTTGGGATATCTTCCCATTGTCGTGATAACAAATCTGTTTCTATACTGATTGTGACTAACATGGGTGGCGACTATATACCGGCTTTATCAACTGAGTAACATGACAGGTACCAATAGCATGATAAGTGGAGCAGGAGTTGCTTACCTTTCCTGTGAACCTAAACTAATCCTAGTTATTGTAGACTTTGTGTTTCTCTAGCTTTAGTTTTTAGTTAAGTGATGTGTGTACTATGTTTGTCTTTTGTTTTTTTTGTTGGCCATTCTGATTGAATTATTTCTGTTTGCCAGTTTGCCCCTTTGGTATCTTCAAATTCTTTTCACCTTTGGTAGTTCACTAATCCTCCAGCTGAGTTAAAGAAGATGTCATCAAGCTCAGCTAATCAGAGGTGTTTTAAATCAGCAATAATCTGATCAAAGGAAGCTCCACCACATACTAAAAGAGTTTGATAAACTGAGAGCAAAGTAACATGTTCTTAAAAGAGATATAGATGTCTGAACAGTCAAACTTGCCTTTCTGATCACCTAAGGCTATATTAGGAAGCCTCTAGATTAAAAAGGCCAACGTAATTGCTTCATTGTTATGGATGAACCTTATTTAGAGGTCACTTGTCTTAAATCATCCTCCGTTTCAAGGTCATATCAGCTCCGCTTTCAGATTCCGGGGATAATTACGAGCTTGTGAGCTTGTTTCCTTGTGTGGAGGTTGGTCTTAAATGTTCAACTTTGTATCATCCTATCTAAGGTGACTGTGTAATACAACTTTGACTATCTTTGTCGTGAATGAGATGATAGTTTGTTGTATTTACATCCTCACAAACAAAGTTTGGGGGTTATATAGAAATCATCCTGTCTGTTTGTCCATCCATCCATCCATCCCTCCCTCCATCTGTCTGTCCGTGCATCTGCCTGCCCACATGTACCTTGTAAGTGCATCTCCTCCAAAACTATTAAATAGATTTGAATGAAACTTTACAAGAACTTGAGGCACAACATGTAGATTTGCACATAAGAAGGAAATTTATCTCAGCCCGTTCCAAGGGCAGATAATCCATGGGGGAGTGGGGGTATATTTTGTGAGTGTTCCTCACAGTGTGTCTCCTTTTTTTTCAGGTATGGCCTACGGTATGTTAACAGGACTGGATCCAGTGTATGGACTCTATACTTCCTTCTTCCCAGTTATCGTGTATTTCTTCTTTGGATCCTCTAGACATGTGTCAATCGGTAAGATATATTTATATTAATTCTACATTATGTAAAAATGATGATTTTTTATTGGTCGAGAAATGTGATATTACAAGTACAATGTTGATTAAAAATAACGGGGTATTTACTTCATAGTATTTGTAAAAAAAAATACCCCTCCCCATACAAATGATTGTAAAATTAAGAAATAATTCATTGCAGCCATCAGTTTGTTGATGATATTAATATGGGCTTTACTTTTTTTTCACATCAATTTTATCCCTAGTGTTAGCGAGGGATTTTGTGAAATTTGTGAATACAATGACAGCCCATGCTAAAATAGAAACAAACTTATGGCTGTCATGATTAATTTCCAATCTAATATTGTAAATACGTAAATTTAAATGCTGTTTGTTTTTTTATACGCTGTGCACAAAATTCATTGTGACGTCATGATTTTTGTGCTCAAAACATATTGTGAAGTCATACCCCATGCAAGTCAAGTTTATTGGAGATTTTACCATGGGTAAATCCTGTTGACCATTTTACCATGGGTAAATCCTATTAGAATCTTAGTCATTAATGCATTTTAACAAAGTTGCACATTCGGTAGAATTAAATGTACTTATTATGGCAGGAAGTTTGTGGAAAACACAAGTCTCAAGGTTAAATTTCCCTCTGCTTTGGCTCAGGAAATTTTTCATCCCAAATGAACCATAACAGTAATGATTATGAGAGGAAATCTTACAAACATTAAAGATTCATGAATTAAGGCTTTTACTGCAAATATTAAAGATTCATTAATTAGGCTTTTACTTATACAAGTTAACATGAATAAAATGAAACAAGGGAGATAATTTCAGCAACTTGTATTCCACTTGTACAATGTATTTTTACTGGTACTAATGTACATTTGAACAACTCAGACATCAATGGCACCAGATAGAATTAGTAGAGTAAGAGGTCTTTTTGATTTGTAGAGGTCTAAACAAATGCAATGAGTACTAAATAGTCTGTAAAAGATATTTTAAGGTACCCATTGTCTTGCAAGTTTATCTGAATGTTAAAAATGCTTTTATACACATGTATGAATATTGTTTGTTACTTACATGTATGTTTATACAGATGTATTAAAAATATGGTGTATATGAAACAGGAACATTTGCTGTGGCTTGTCTGATGGTTGGTTCAGCGGTTGATAAAGGTGTTGCCTCGCTCAATGGAAATTCAATGGGCTGTAATGACACTGTATTCATTACAAAAGACATCAACGGCACAAACGTAACAGAGGGCCATAGTACCAAAGCCTGTGAAAATGAATTAAGTGCCCTCAAACTACAGGTTGCCATGGCGGTGACACTTATGGTTGGTCTTATACAGGTTTGTATCTGACAACTTTTGGTTAAGGTTAACAATATATTATATGTTATCATACCACCACTTAAGAGTGGGTCGTATATTGGAATCCTCTTGTCTCTCCGTCTGTCTGTCTGAGTTTGTGTCCATCCTTCTGTCTCTCTGTCATTTCCTCAATCCGTCCTTTCAACCATCCGCCCAAATTCCATACAGTGTTTACCATTCGGTTGCCCTTCTTTATAAACACTGCCACCGGCACTTTGGGTTACTTCTTGTGTTTCTATTAGATTTATATGGGGATTTTTGTACATCATGACGTTTTTACATATTGTGACGACTCTTACTATGGTGTCAAAGATTTATTCGTAACAGCAACCATCTCACTACTTGCTGCGTTTTTCCAAATCATTCCTTATGAAAAATGCAACAAAAATAACACCAGTTTTTAGGATAATGATCACTTATCCAGTCATTTTACTGTGTCCAGCACTACTGTATCCACCCATTACTGTGTCCAGCACATTATTGGGTCTAGCAAATTACTGTGTCCACACTTTCCCAAAGATTCATTTGTTCACCTTTTACATGTCAACCTTCTTCGGTCGTTTCATGCTGGGCTTGCGAAGCACCTCCATTTCCATAGGGAATGGTAATGAAAATTTTTGTCACAAAAATCTCAACTCTCACAGCATAGACTGATTTTGAAAATTGGTATGTCGCATTAGGTAGTTTTGGAACATGTTGTAACCAAATTTGTTGTCTGTTTTAAAGTATAAAGCGAGTTGGTATTAGCAGTGTGGGACTCCATATTAGTAGTGCAACTTTATTTGATTTGCAAGAAACATTTTGTCCCAAAAGTGATATATAAGACTTTGATATACAAATGATACAGTAAATTTTTAACTTCTTACAATTTTGTGGCTGTAAATGTTAAGTAAGGTGTTATTTGGATGTAGCTCGCATCAAAAATAAAATAAATTCAATTTATCATAAGGGTACTAGGAATCAAAGGGGTTAAAGGTTATTATAGTGGCGGATGAACGAGAAAGACGTTTCAACTTTTCGTTACTTTAGTTTCTATACGTTCCATACAATCTGGTCTCTAAGTAGCGACGTTAGCATAATTATAACGTTACAATGCCACGAAAATACGTTACTGTCTTTGATTGCAAAAATAAGATAACTGAAATAAGAAATGAAGAAACTATTTCACAACAGTTATTTTACCTGATCAATAAAACACTTATTTTTATACCCAATTATCCCACCATAATAAGTGAGCTACCAGTCGGGCAAGATAAAAATACTAATGATTCCTGATTCTTTTACAGCTGGGGATGGGTATAGCACATCTTGGATTTATAACAACCTACCTATCCGATCCTCTGGTTAGTGGATTTACTACAGGAGCAGCAATTCATGTGTTTACAAGTCAGGTCACACACGTTTTTGGCGTAAAAACAGACAGATACGCTGGACCGCTGAAATTAGTTTATGTAAGTTTTTAGATTATCAAAAGTCATTTACTGTAACAGGAAGGAATATGTATTAATAGTCAGCTTGATGTCAGCTGAAAAAAATGTCATTTTGACCATTTCTAGGCTGTTTTGGTTGTCATGGAAACCTGCAGCAAAGCCCAACGCATTTCACACTGTTGCTTCTAGAAGAAATGGGCCTCAGCAGAGGTGTAACAATGCTCTTAGCCAGCAGTTTGGAAGCCTCCCGGGGCCAAAAATGTGGTCTGGCATTTGCATTAGCCAACAGACTTTAGACAAAACTAAAAAGGGGGGTTCTGATCATAACTGTATGCCCCAGTGGTGCAAATGACAGCCCACACCAAGCCAAAAATGCCATTTTGTGACTGTTTGACAATTTTTGGGTATATTTGATGAGCCTGTCAAAAGCAACTTGAAAATATTTGTAAGATTTGAAGAGTTTCTTTCAGTCACCATATCTGTCATAAAGTAAATTGAAGATTTAACTAATTTTACTATCTTGGCTCTAAAAACTATGATTATACATGTAATTGCAAGATTCTTAATATTTCAAGTCATTCATTAGATACTCCTAATGATTGAAAGTCACACTGAACCATTCTTAAATATTAGGCCGTGTCTGTTTATTTATTTGTTGTGTCCGAACAAATTTTTAAAACGTGCCAGCCAGCCAGGAAGAGAAACACACACAGAATAAAAAACAGCTTTTGGGATAGACTTGTCATACAGGCTATCAGCAATTCATAAAAGTTTAAATCTATTTTTGCAATAAATCTATTTTAACAAAGTGTACATCGATAAAACATGCTTTATTTAAAATCAGCCATTATTTTTTATGAAAATGAAAAGATATGGGGTAAATGTCAGAGAGACTGCACTGCAAAAACAGAGTAATTTACAAATGAATAAAGCAATATAAAATTTCCCCTACTTGTTCAACAAATGATTTTCTGAAATATTTTTGTGTGTTTTTTAACTCATTAAAAATTAAAAATTAAAAACAAAAATTCTACCAGCACATGGACGTAAAACAAAGAAAAACACAACTATGGCCTTACATTTTATATCCCCTTATTGTTTTGATGTCATTGTCCAATCTCTAAGTAATAATCAATGAGATTTACATGTTTCTAGCATTAAAATCTTATTTAATACATTCCTGTATTGCATTTTATGTGAAGAAGTGTTGCAACTGCTGTTTATTTATTGAACAATCTTTTTATGTAAATCCTTAATATTTTATTGCTTAAGAAATACAAGTGAAAATATTGCAGTCATTGGTTTGTTTTAAGATTTTAACATTGGTAGTGCTATTCCCACTTTTCGTAACCTGGGACTCATCCATACTTTGTGTGTTTCTGTAAGAGTTGTCTCCCATGTGGAAGAAGTATTTTAATATAGCCATAATGTGAGAAAATCTTGAAAATTAGTAATTTTTGCAAACAACATACTATTTGACCAAAGAAAAAAATCAAAGAGATAGATTTTGCATAAGATTGGTGGCTAAATTAAATTAAATGTGAAAGAATCAATTCCAAAATTTCAATGTCATAGCTATATTGATATAATGTCCTATTTAGGAGGCAACTCTTATAAATCCAGAGATATGAAAAGACAGAATATGAGCTAATAATGTTACCTCTTAAAATTGTAATCAAACTTATTGATGTCATGAATAACTTGTTGATTAAATTAAAGTTTGTCTGGTAATAATTAACCGCATGAACCTTAAAACCCCAGGGCTTATCGTCCTGATCTTAAGTCATGATAATATCAGGAAATATTAGCAAACTTAGAAAATATTGCTAGTCTTATATCACCCACAAACAGAGTTTGGGGGTATATAAAAATCACCCTGTCTGTATGTTCGTCCGTCTGTCTCCCCACATTTCTTGTAAGTGCATCTCCTCTTAAACAGTGCAATGGATTTCAAGGAAACTTTACATGTAGATATGCACATAGGAATGAAATTCATCTTGGCTCATTCAAAGGTCAAATAATCCATGGTTAAAAGGGGGGTTTCTTTTGTAAGTTTTGCTCACTGTATGTCTTGTTTATTATTGATATGCTTTTCTAATGGTTATTTCTGCTAAAATATATTTCTGAAATACAGCCTTAAACACATGTTTTCTTAGTATTGTGGTGATATTGAAAAGATTTCACTGCCATTAATACCTTAACTAACTCAAGTGGATATACAGTGAAACCTGTCTAAACCGAACACTGAGAAAACCGAAAACCTGTCTAAACCAGACTGATTCTTAAGCCCCTTTATACAATTTTTCATTTGTTTTAACCTGCCTAAACGGAACACCTGTCTAAACCGAACATTTCTTCAAGTCCGAGAGGGGTTCGGTGTTGACAGGTTTCACTGTACATATATATCTAAATGAACACGGTATTGTAATATGATTGATTGATGATTGGATGGTGCTTAACATCTGGCGGCAAATATTTCATTCATATTCAGGACGTGAGCATACTAAAGATGAGTGATGATGAATGATCTGCTTTGTACTAGACCGAAACGCTGAGCCGGATTTTTAACATGCTAGCTCACAAAAGCAACAGTCTGCAGGAAGACATGCTACTTTACCCAGACACAATATTTTGACTCTGGGCCGACCAGTCTTTGCTCTTATTCCTAAATGCTGGGGGCTTAGTGGAGAAGCAGCAAATACCAATTTTAATGTCTTTGGTTTGACCAGGCCGGTGATGAAACCCACAAACTTCCCATTCGATTGATTGTTTGTTGTTTTACGCCACATCGGCAATATTTCAGCCATATCGTGGCGAACTTCCCATTCGAGGCAAGCTCGCTAATCATTGCACCACTGAGGCGGTAGGTATTGTAATAGAATCTATATAGAATAATGGTCATTTTAAAGGTTAAGATTTAAATTTTCATCAGTATCTAGGAGGAACTGTGATACAAATGATCAATTCAGTGGAAACCATTAAAACATCAGATATTCTTTCTTCGGCAACATCCTAATCATTGTAAGATGACCATTTGCCTTATATTAAGTATGAGTATCAAGGCTGTTGGAAAACCAAAATTATTGGACCACAGGAGCAAAAATAAACTACCAAAATTGTCAATGATTATGTATATACATAACCGAAATGTATTTTAATTTTGTAATTTTTTTTTCAGACTTATAGAGATTTTTTCAAAAATATACCAAACACAAATGCAGTGACGTTGATAGCATCAGTGATTTGTATGATTTTCCTGTATACAATCAAAACCTATGTCAACCAGAATCCCAAGATCAAACCCAAACTAAAGATGCCAGTCCCTGTTGAACTGATAGTGGTAATGTTGTTTTAATACATTAAAATTATGTTGTTATTGGTGTAAGGGAGACAAACTAACTTCATTGGTGGCAACGAGTTCTTTCCCATAGATCATAACTTTTCATTAGGCAGTTTTGATAAATAAAATTTGATTACATTTATCAGTAACTGGGAAATTATGAAATTTTTTAAAAGAAATGGATAGACATTGTTTCTCTTGATCAGCTAGCTTAGAAAAAAAAAACATGATAAATGTTTTTTTTTCAGAAAATTAAGAATTAACTGAGCAATTTTCCACTGAAACTGAGGATAAGACAAAAGATTTTGTTACAATCTGTTACTGTTTTTTCTCCAGGTGGTTCTTGGAACTGTAATATCTTATGCAGCCAAGTTAGAAGCAGATTATGGTGTAACACAAGTAGGAGATATACCTGTAGGGTAGGATTAATATAGTAATAAAAGCTATTTTGAAGGAATTTATTGATGTGTAAACTCAGTCGACTCACTCACAAACTGAGTTAAGTCCGAAGGACTTTTCATAAAGTTTGTGATTGAAAGGCTGAGATTATACATTAATAAATTACGTAATAATAGCATTTATTATAATTCCAGTTAATTTATAAATAATTGAAATGAGGCTACAACATAACTCCAAGAAAGGAACTATTTTGAAGGCGTACTAATTTTTTCTCATTATATCATCAACATTGGTTTATAGATTTGTAAATTTTTCGGTATTGCCCAACAGAAATGCAATATTGGAATTATCTATATTTAGGGCTGACAAAATAACAGAAGTACAAATATTGTTTGTATTAATTTCTTGGTCAAATCAAAAGACTTTAAAATTAGTATTTGTTGCTTCTCCGCTTGCTTATTACGCGGAATTTAGAAGTAAGAACAAAGACTGGTTGGCCCCGAGACAGAGTCAGAATAATGTGTCTGGGTAAGGTGGCATGTCATCCTTCAGACTGTTTCCTTCATGAGCTAGCACATTAAAACTCCAACTCGGTGTGTGGGTCTAGTACAAAGCAGTGTTCCTATATCATCACTCATTCTTAATATGCATGAAATTTTTGCTGCATCATTCATTTTATTAATGTAATAAATATAGAAAATAGATAACTTATTTTGTTGAGATCTCACAAGAGGTTTGAACTTAATTTTACTTTTATAAACAACCAGGGCTTTTAAAATGAGGCAGAGGTAATGGTTTCCATCAACTTTTCTAGCAAACTGAAACCTACCTTATCAAATTATTGGTTAAATTCCACTAGTAAGTATAGCCAACTACTTCTGCCTATTTAGACAGTTTCTGCAAAAGCTTTTGAACAATATTAAAGGTGATGTTCCAAAGATAGGATGAAGTTTTGAGGAAGAATTTCAAAAAAAATATTTGTTATGCAGTTTTAGAGAAAACATAAAAGTGAAAATTTCATAGAAAGATATAAGTACATGTATAATAAAATTTAAAAAAAAATAATTGCTTCCCCCCACCATTTGACTCTTGTTATCTCATAAATTAAATAAAAACCATATCAAGAAGGTCAGTCACTATTTTATTATGAGTTGTCTATGAAAGTTGTGAGCAAAATTTGTCAAAAATCACCAGCGATGTGTTGTGATATTTCAAAAGGAGTAGGTAAGTTAAGCCCCATATTTGGCCCAAATTTTAGATTTTGTTTCACAATAATAATTTGTTGTGAAAATGCTGTTTAATGATTGTCTTTTAATAATTCATTACTTTTTCTTATATACTTTTCGTCATTTCGACAAAACGAAAGGGTATATTTGACTATTTCAACAAGAATGTAACATTTTTTGTAAAAATACTGAATTTTTAGATGTTTTTTTAAAACTAGATATGATTGCACCAAAACATCACAAAGATATTTTAACCAAACATTTGTACTTGATTGGTCTTTAATTGTGCAAAGTTTAGTTGTGATGTTTTTGTGCGATCTGTATCAAAATCAACAAAAATGTATTAAATAATGTAATAA
>JARWCS010356898.1:0-10798 GCA_034783895.1 Geukensia demissa
TTTGTTTTGTTTATACATGTATCAGTTTGAAGTCTATCTCGGTTCAAGGTAATGTACAAGTTTATATAAATTTTAAAAATATGCCTCAGAAATGCAATTCAAAAGCGAAAATGCAGATATTATTTTCAAAGTTTATATTATATAGAACTATTTTCCATGAAAAACCAAATATAAATTAGCAATGCCTTTTATTTTATTTAATATTCTGTTATTCCTAACAGTATCAAATACTGACCTTATAAATGTAAATTTCATTGTGAAATTAGTTCAAGTGATTATCAAATTTCAATTTGAAATACTGTACATTTGATTCCATAATGAAATTTATTTTTCAAAGAGTTAATTTATTAAGGACTCCAAAACATTTTGCCAAAGACTTCTGTAAAAAAAAAAATAAAAACATTTCATCGAAAAAAGTGCTTTGTATGAAAATCAATCTGTCTCAGGGATAATGGGAGGGTTGACTGCTTGTAAACATATCTACCCCACCCCGACTCCCAACATATTCTATGTGCCTGACCCATGCCAAGAACCTGTAATTAAGTGGATGCTGTCGTTTTTATGTAGAAGTGTAACTTATTCTATATTGTAAACATATTTGGCCAATTATTGTTACTTCTGAATGTTAAAAAAATTTATTTCTGGGACCTTTGTACAGCTTGCCTTATTGTGTGGATATGTGTCCATTATTGAAGGCCTTAGGCTAACCTGTAGACATATGTAATTGATGTGTTCTGAATGGCTGTCTCATAGACAATAGTGCCATCATATTTTTTCCATACCTCTTTTTTCTATACTGATCAATTTGAAAAAATCATATGAGAAATAGGTTTGCTTTTTTTTTTCTGGCATACATTCTACATCCTATCATTTTTTTTTTATAATTTATGCTCCCTACAAAAGCTCTGACAGTTAGTATGTAAATATATTGTAAGGGAGATAACTCTTAATTGATGACTTAATCTGCATATGACATATTGAAAAGTCTGTTGATTTTTTGCACCATTTAAATAAACCATATTATTCAGACCATAAGTTGAGAACTATTTTCTTTAAATTGAAAGATTTTTTCCAAAATAAGCACACAGAGAAACTGTTATAAGTCCTGTAGCCTAGACCGGCTTACTGTCTTAAGCTTAAGAAAAGGGGGGTGGGGCAGGTGTTCCCCTCCCCCTTTTGGAAAAGATAATAGAAATTTGATTTTTTCTGTGTTTGAAAACAAATGTTTCCAATATGAAGAACTTAGTGGGTTAAAAAATCATATCCAATTTCACGATTTTCGTTGTTCCCCAATGAATTTCTTTAGTGTGTTAAAAAAAGTTTCAAGTCCAAAAATTTAAATCTTTTACAGATAAATCTTTATTATTCAGTATCCTTCATTTATTCACTTATTTATATATTTTATAACAAAATGTCCAATAAAACTAGCTCTGAAGGAAAAAGAGATTATTTCTGAAAATATAAAAAGTCGATGACAATATGAGCTTCTATTGTTAAAGTTTAAAGAATAAAATGTTCACGACAGATTTCATTCATATAATGAAATTCATTGTTGTTTCTTTGTGTACTGATATTTATAAATTATTACGTCCCAGCATGAAAATAATGAGGCCTTAAAACCGATATAATAGTCCTGCACATTATATCACAACGTCATTCATCGTGCCCCACAAAACCCACCAATATAATTGCAGCATGGTTAAGTTTGAATTACGCCATTAAAAAATCATAAAGATGATCAATTATTGTTCGTATTAGAGTCCGATTCATTGCGGACACACTCGGTAATTTCTGACATGGCGATGAAAAACCTTTTTCAAAATTTTGACATATGCATGAGAAATCATAAATTTGTTCTACAAATACAAGCAAATCGTTTAATTTCAACTATTCAGAATGTGGTCTAATCTATTTTATGTCCATAAAAATCCATTTACTATATTTGTCTGGGATATTGTAAATCTCATAATTGAAACCAAACATGGGGGCACCGCATTGCATGCTATGTGGTCATGAATTTTCATTCTAATTAATTGAATTCTTAATAGTGTTGGCTTTCCTAATCGAGACAAATTTGTCAAATGTAAACATACAATTTTTTTGTAGACTTATTTATAGTCAAGAAGATCAATTCGTTTTTGACATTCATGTCTACTTTCGTTCAATATTGTTTAAAGTTGCTAAAAACTTAGGTTATAAGTTTCTGTTGAATCTATCTAAATGCATGACGTTATGATTTTTTTCACAAAAGAACAAACTGGTACTGGGTATCTTCCGTTTTTAGAAAGGAGTGATGGAGGAAACAGACAAAAACTGTGTTATATTTTATGGCAAGGTTTGCAACACACACAGAGTTGAATTCTAGTTTTATTGCCAAGATCTCTCTTTCATTTCCAATCTTTTATTCCGAGGTACAATTAAAGCTTCCATATCTGTTAAAACCATTAAAAAGAACTCTAAACAGGAGATAGGAGAGTCTTTTTAATTCCTAACATTGACAAGATTATTTCAAAAATTCAATTATAAGCTGACAATTTTTTTCCCAGAACAATAAAATGCTAACAAAATTTAATAATTTAATAAGACAATTTTGTCAATTTCACTATAATTTACAACATTATAATGTCAGTTTAAAAATTCTAATGACACCAAACTTATTTTTTTCAATTACAACCATACATGTATATTCTTCTTATTTCTTAATTGAATTCATAGACAATAATTAAAACGCAAACTGAAATTTGATCCCTAATTTTAATTGACCACAAAAATGTCCCTGATTGTTTACTTCACCTGCTGTGAAGACTGTCATGCAAGTCCGATTCAAATAAATAACAAATTCTAAATTATAGGTTTAAATGTGTAAAGAAAACTTATAACAATAATTTAGGTGCATTCCCCTACCACTGAAGATGTACTGATTTCAACCCCCGTGTTCAGCGATTGCCCTTATCGGCCAGTTTTCATGGTTCATTTGTTTCATACAAAATTTCAAACATGGTCCATTGTCTTCTATTTAAAACCAACCTGGCTCGGGGCTAAATTTTCCAACTAATTTAACATGGACGAGCTAGCGAATTTGATAAAATTTTAAACAGATTTTATTCACTGTCTTCACCCGATATCAGATTTTGTTTTTTAAATACAAATTATGCCTCTGTTTAATGACGTATGAAATGATTTTCTTTCAGAGCAGTGGTTATGCTGGACAGAGCTTTTTTAATGTAATTTTTTCTGCTGGTTGGGGGTTTCCTTGGAAATAAGATATCTCCTGACATAAACATTAATCATCCAAAGTGATTTAATTCCAAAAAAATCAATTCCACTTTATCATTTTTTAACTACCAGTCGGTCAACTGAGCTGTTGTACATAAAAACTTTCTTTTGTGCAAAGTATATATATTTTAAGTGTTAAAAAATGGGACAAAAAGGCCTTCTGATCGTCACTTATAATAAATCCAAAGCAAGTTTATTATTTAGAATTTTATTGATTGGCCAATTTTTAAATTAGCCAATAAAACCACAGGGGATAATACAATGGTTTTTTCATGTTTTTCATTTTTTCAAAACCTGACCAAAGAAAAAAGCATTCAAAATAATAAGCTTGCTCCATTTTCATAGTAATGTACCCAATACCAGCTGTGTGTCTAGAATCGCTGTCGGATATCCAGCCCCTTTTGAAGAAACACTCAAAATTGACACAAATGTTCATTATTTACGCCTTTATTTAACATCTTTGTTAAGATGCGCACATACTCCATAGGAATTTCTGGTGAAGGAGGGGTTGGAAGTAATAGGAGAGGGATCTTCTTTTTTTTTAAAAGAGGGTTTCTATGAAAACAGCACATATTTTAAAGTATAATTTTTTTCTCAGTTTACAGCTTAAAAATTTACTTCTATTTGTAGATAGAGTTCATAATCAATGTGCAATGTGTCTAGATCATATTGCAAGCTAAGATGCTTATATAAATATATCAAAGATAATGACTTTTTTCTTATAGCTCACTGTTTGTAAAAGGCTGCAAAAAGTACATATTAAATTAATACACAGATATTTGACTACCACACAAATCAAGAGACCCAATATATTCATGCTTTAGTTGGAAGGTTGGGTTTTTTTATGGATTGAATCTTTACTTCTACATTATGCCAAAAAGAGCATGGCAATATGTATACAGAAACCTCTATGCCAATTTGAAATTTTAAAGTTTGGCACTTTTCATTCGAGTCTGATAATTTAATCTTTACAAACATAAAAGCACAAAGAGAGAAGACAGTATCAAGGAAATTAATCTCTAGTCGAATTAAATTGAACTGTTGGAAGTCCCTTTACTGATTTCCATAACACTGGGATTATGGGTAATCATTTCTTATAGGAAACCATAAAGTGTACCATTTCAAATTTAATATTAAGAAATCATGTCCAAATGAGCGGAAAATTATTCAAACATTTGTACAAGATGTTATGGGCCAACAGCTCACTTCTCCGATTTATACCTAAGAAACTCTCATCAACTTTAAAAAGAAAACATGACATAAGACTTAATCCTTTTATAATCCCGTCTTCGACATGTCAACGATCGTGTCAAATCCTCATATTTTTTTATACATATGACAATCGAGTCGTAAAGTGTCTCTCCACGTTGTAACAAAACTCAAGTATGTGATTAGCATGGAGTGGCGTTTATACTATTGTATAAAGTATGTTCGATGGTTTATTTTCAACAAGATCGGTAATCAGATGATTTTTGTTTCCCTCAGGCTTTTTCCTAAAATACTTGCACCTCTTTTCTTAATCCAAACTTTTCTTCTTGAAAGGTCATACCACACAACTTGAATAAGCACTCTACTGATCTTGAATTGCAAATTAAAATTCATGCCAATTTGTTTGTATACAAGGCTGCTTTAAGACTGACAAAAATTGAATTAAAAAAAGCATGATGGATTTAAAATGGCAAACAAATCTTAAAAAGGATTTTAATATATCTCTCTGCAATTCCATTTTTATAGCTATTTGAGCGTGATATTTAGAAACCCCGCTATGCAACTAATCCATATTACGTACAACCACATTCATTTTATCTAGGTGCTTTCCTTAAATATATTTTTGGTTCTGTATCTTGAAAAGAAGAATAATTTGGTTGGTAAAGGGATTAAAAATTATTCTAATTTTCCATATCCTTACATAATTACAAAATCTGTAAGATCTCCAATCTCCAACATTGATGTGTTCAAAAAACAGTTTTCTAAATAAAAAAAAAATAAAATACATCCTTTGAAATTAAATGGACAATTTCCTAATTGGGATGAAAAGTAAAGATATGTATTAAGCAGATTTCAAAAATTTAAATGTCTCCACACGGCCTTGTTACAAGCTCTAAATAGAGGAACTTTTCATGTTCTGAATCCAAAAATTTATCTAGAAGTTTTGTTTGCACAATGAAAGCTTTAAGAAGGAGGTTTAAGTTTCCTGAAATATTTTTATTTGGTCTTGTTGAAACACAAGTGTACATGGACATACTTTTATAGTATTCAACCAAAGTACAGACATACTTTTATAGTATTCAACCAAGTGTACATCTACATACTTTTATAGTATTCAACCAAGTGTACATCAACATACTTTTATAGTATTCAACCAAGTGTACATCTACATGTACAAATTTAAAATGTAAACATGTCAGTACGACATTACTTAACCTTGTTAAAAATTTAAAAGAGACATAAATGACTGGCTCAAAGTCATCCATCATCTTTATACACATACATTTGCATGCTGTAATATACCACAAAACGTTTTGTCATTTTTCAAATGTTCATGAATATTTTTTGTACTGAAATTTAAGAATTGTGTTTTCTTATTTCAGATTATCAACATGTAGATGTTTTAAATGCAAGAGAATTTTAAAATGGGCGACGTCATGTCAAGCATTTTACCCACAATGCCAAAACCATGAGCAGCAGTATGACGCTACATTTCCTGTTCTACCTCGGAATTATCATACCGGCCATCATCACTCTAGTATTATTTGTAATATTTCTTGTATGCTTACATAAGCACAGAATCCGCAAACAAATAATGACCAAAAAACATGACCCTCATCGAAAGTTCGCAAAGAAAAAGGAAAAGGATGACTATAATAGTGCCAAATTGATCGAGAGTGAAAAATACTGGACTTCTAACAGGTCATGCCATTCAGGAGATTATGCCGAGCATAATGAAGCATTTGATGCTAGTCCGGATTTACCAGGAAATGAAACAAAGCCAATGTATAATACATTTCATGACAGTGGATTATCAGATTTAAGTGAAACGCAGTACAAATTTGAAAGTGATCGGCCAGTTTCTCAGGCCTCGACAGATTCTGAGGATTCTGGATTTCGGAGTTCTCGATCAGGACAATACATACATAGTGCGCAAAACAGTTCTGGGAATGAAAAAGATACTCCAATATTCAAACCGATTTGTAGTGAAAAAGAACATGCACGTGCACAGTCGTCATTGATCGACAGCAATGGAATGAAGCGTGTTCATACTAGTCGACATTCTTATCCACTTCAAAAGAAAAGAGTGTCTCATTCACGAAACAAGCACAATCAAAAAGAAATAGACATAAATGAAATAGATACTGACATGAAATTTCTGCCAATATCAACAATTACCCAGAATCCTTTCAGCATGCCAATGCACCATCTACCGCCACCGCCATTAAGACATTCTAGTGACACCACTACTCCTGTGTCATATTCCCAGTCTCAAAATCCATATGGACCTATTCAAATGACTCCATTATTGACTAACATATCAAAATGTTCGTACATGTCAACAAATCCGACCAACGGAATGAAGTCACCACAAAATCCACATAAACAAACAGTTACCACGGCAATGGTGCATCACAGACCTAACATAGATGTGCGACAAAACACAATGTCATTTTCGGTTGTGTAGCACACAAACAAATTGTTCTTCGTTATTATTTCGTGTTCTGTTTTGAATGAGATTGTAGATTATGTAAATTAAGCATGTTAAACATGAATATTTATGAGTTTTTGCTATAATAGTTGAGTGTGTAAAGAAGAACAATATTTTTTTATGTTTTTAAAAAAAACATAGTGCATTTTGTTTGACTGTGTACGTGTTTTAGTGCCAGGGGTAGAGTGCATTTGATTTTTTAAGAGTGTGGACATGCGGCCGAGAGGATAACTACACAACATTCCTAAACTGTGGATGTTTATAAACGAGAATCCATCTCATCATCGGAACATTTAGGCTTGGAATTATTATTTGTTTCCCAATCAGATTCAAGTCTAATTAAGTCATTAACGATTTTGTTCTTTTCACATCTTAGAAGGAATTATTTCTGAAACGGAAAATGTTTATTTTGTGAAATGGCCTCTTGGATTGACACATAACATCAAAAATATGTTTCTTGTGTAAAAGTGCTATTAGGCTATGGAGTTTCCAATATTTATGGATTACTCATTTTCGAGATTTAGAGATAGACGTTGGCAACTCATTGACTTGTGTTAGCAATTATCATGGATTATTCATAATATATTAGACATTTCTTATGGCCAAAAATCAATCTTGAGCTTGGATTAACTTGTAGCCGTTATTTATTTTATTGACAAAAAAAACTCAATTTTATTTTAAAATTTTAATGTTAAAAATAAAGTGTATTTCCACAGTCATTCAAACATAAGGAAAAGACAACACTTGGTTATTTTATATTATTTCATTGTCTTTCATTTAAAATATTATTATATGATCTGTATGTGTACTACAAATACAAGGATTTCTGAAATCCTGATTTATATGAGAATTTGTCAATACAATTTAAAAACTTATATTGATCTCTCTTTTTCTGGTTAACCTCCAAGGATCATCTTGTGCCATCTAGCGGCACTCTTTCACAGATGCAAAGAAAGTTGTTGAAAGTAAACAGATTAAAAAACATTTTATTCAACAGTTTTTAATGGATATATGCAATTAATGCTTTATTACATACTGAATCTGATTTGAGCAAAATTATTGGATGGGCATGAAAATCTACCCAAGACAAATTATAACAACATTGAACAGGTCTTCCCCTGGAAATTTACTCTATGGTTTTATTTTTGTGTTATACACATGTCATATTCTGATCCCATTTTGTTTTAAAAAATTGGTTGATAGATTTTGTTTTTTTAACAAATTACTACACATAAAAAATAAACAAATATTGTGAAGACCTCCAGATTTCCCTCAGCTTCTTCCTGGAGATGTTATGCAGTCTCTTTGATATTTAACCTATTTCTTTTCTTTTCTTTTCAAATATTTTTCTAAGATTTGAAAGCAAGAACATGGGAATTCATGGCAGAAAAACAGCATCCACATTTTTCTAACAAACAATCAAATACCAAATTTTACTGTGTGTAAAGCAGTTTCCTGGATTTACCTTCATCAGACACTCTAAGGGCTCATTTATACTTCGTCCCGCGATTGTCGCGCGACTGTCGCCCGAACATCGCGCGACTACTGCACGATGTCGCGCGATTTTACCTGAGATTAAAAGTTTAAACAAACTACGATAAGTACAATGTATAAACACCCAGCGATTTTCGCGCGACGTCACACGACGATCGTTTTGGAAGTATAAATGAGCCCTATTACACTAAATACTTGTATCGAATATTTTTATGAGTTTTACTTTCTTCAAGATTATCTGGCAGTAATCTTATACATAGAAGTTTGTTTTGCCAGACTCTAATGATGATTTAGAACCTATAAATGTCATTTATTTATCAAGTGTCATTATCAAGGTAAAAACGGTAGACATCACATCGTCAATCAATAATAAACAGAACATACATTTATGAGTGACACCATACTGACAATTTTTATGATCGGTTAAAAAAGTCTAAGAAATATATTAACATTCCACATCGTCTTCCTTAACCTTTATCGCCTTGATATTAGATAGGACATCCTTAGTATTTTCTAAAATAAAGTGAATATTTCGGGAAAAAAACCTGTGCATGTTTTAAATTAAATTGAAGTAATTGAACAGTTATTACATTATACCATGGGAACTCTAAAACCCACTACCAATCTTAGAATTGATGGCACAGATTGTGTAATTTCCTATATTTCTCCAACCTCCAAGTTTTCAGCAGACTAGGCGCAAATTTATTTGACAAAAATACATCCAAATATCAATTCGAAACGGAAAGTCAATAAGCTTTGAAAGTTTCTCTCGTTTTATAATGAAAGGTCTTTTGTAATTGAAAAAATGGCATGTTTTGTGGCTCATTGAACCTCACATTACATTTAGCGATGATCATATAAGCCTATCCGTGAAAAAATGAAGAGTGCAGTCGATGCTAAATTCAATAGAAACAAATCACCTTATATGGCGCGATCGGAATGGTACGAGACAATTTCCTGTGACAACCCAATTCAACAAATGATTTAATGTTTTTTTTGGTTAGTTTAAAGTTTTAAAAATAATCATGTGAACTCATAACAACATTACTCTTGGCAAAATCATCAAACTGTATAAAGTGTTTATTGTCAATAGTTGTAAAATAATTCCACATTAACCAGTCGACTGACCAACTTGTTATAAATTTTTGTGATGTTTCAGTTCTTTTTCTTTAGTTAGGATGTTTGAATCCGATATTTATCAAAAGTCTCTTTTGAGCAACATATTAAGGGGGTACCATACACCATCAATAAAATAAATTCCACTCGTTTAATTTTCTTTATATTTTGTTTAGACATTTACTTTGATGAAATAAGGAAAATATGAAAATTTCAAGAAATTTGAACCACACAATTCGCTGGAATTATTTCAATGGATATATAGTAATTTCATCATCAAAATTCTGATCACTGAGATGCATTAATTTTAATATAAAATATTACTTGATTAAAACGTTTAGATGATTTCCCTGAGGTGTATGGTACCCCCTTAAATGTCTTGTCTTGTTGTTTCTGACAGCTAGATCAAAACCCAAAATCAGTTTGCTTGAGCTTTGATTTAAAATAAAAATATACCTAATGGGATTTAAAGTTAAAATATTCTTATTATTCAGCTAAACAAGCCATAGTGAAAATACCAAAAGGTCTAAACGGCATATGAAGAATAAATACATAACTGCCTTTATAATATGCAGCTGACGATATCAATTATTTTTGTTACTATATAAACAGAACCAACAGCCGTTTGTAAACAAGCTCTAATTAATGTATACCTGTTTTAACACAATACTTCAAGGTCTCTCGACAGTCACTAAGTATCTCCTCCAGGTTTTTGGGGTCCTTTTCTAGGTAAAGACAATGGTCTAAAATCTCCTTCAGCTGGTGCGGGTGATGGAAATCCAGAACCTTGGATGTCCGCTTATACTCTGACCCGATGTACTGGTCAAGTAATTTCACAAGCTCAGTCAAAAACCGATATCGAATATGATCGTCCGTGTCCACAGCCAGGTCTGAAATTATAATTTAGCCGAATAAAGGGACACAACTCTCCGTTTAAACCCTAGTATACTTGTGTTAACTATTTTTTCACAGACATTAATACAATATTAACATTATACAATTAATTACTCTTCATGAGGTCAACATGGGGAAATTAGGACCCGAGACCTGACCCACGAGGTGACCTGACCTGACCGAGGTCAATGGCCGAGGTCAGGTCAGGTCAGGTCACCAAGTGGGTTAGGTCAAGGGTCCTCAACTAAAGGTTCTTAACTAAACAGCAAGAAACATAAGAGACAGTTCAGCCCTTATAAATAAATTAGAAACAATCAG
>JARWCS010356909.1:0-10797 GCA_034783895.1 Geukensia demissa
ACTGTGTCCAACACATTATTGTGTCAAGCAAAATAGTGTGTCCACACTTACTCAAAAGATCTTTTGTTGACCTTTCACATTTCAACGTGCTGCGGTCGTATTATGTGCTTGCGAAGCACCTCTGTTTTGGATGTGGTTTACACTTCACAAAATTCCTGTTAAATATCTTTTTACTAGATACTATTATTGGGGGAAAACCATGAATTTCTGCATCCTAAAACATTTTTTTTCTCTTATTCAAAACAAATGTTACTATTCAACAAAATTGATAAATCCACAGTCCATGCTATTATTGAGGTCATTAATCTGTTTAACCATGGAAGTAAAAATGATGTCTGTAAATTTTGTTGTATGTCTACGGCATTTGTCAAATTCAGCCTTTCAGCATTCTAAATTTGAGATCATTTTAATGGAAAGGTTATGTACTTTTTGTAATTAATACTATAATGACCTGTGATTTCACATTACTTTATTTGAAAAATAATGAAATTTCCTTCTCTATGTAAGCTCTGAAGGTGAAACCTCCATCATGACTTGCAGTATGTTAGCCATGTTGAATAATGATGTCGGGATTTCATTCAACCCTGGGGCTCTGCAAATCTCTAAAATCCATAATCCAAGAACTCCTCTTAAACTGAGATAGAAGTGCAAGAAGTAGTGCCTAATGTAGTTTCATTGCAGACCTGCAAACATTGAGTTTGGTAAAGGAATGATATACTACAAGTACTCAAAAAATGTTTTGCAACACTTTTGCAATTGTTGAAAGTTGATTATTTAGAGAAGCTACCAAAGAAAATCCCCATTAAAAGACATTGTAGGGTCTCTTTTTGATCAACTAAGGTCTATTCCACCAATGTTTGCATAAATTGGCTTGTCAGTTTTTGAGAAGATTTTTTAGAAACCCACCATTCTTCTATTTTTAGTAATGGCAGCCATATTGGTTTGCCGATCTGTTGACAGATGGATGAAAAACAACGGACGGACAACAGACGCTAAGTGATGAGAAAAGCTTACATGGCCTTTTAGGCCAGGTGAGCTACTCCAAAGATTGTTGACCAATTGTGTAGTTAGGTGAGCTACAAATTAATTAGCACTCCAAAGATTGTTGACCAATTGTGTAGTTTCATTCTAAGGGACAATGGTGTAAATGACACATGACATAAGGCAGACAGATGTGTACAACTATGAATGAATAAAGACACCAAATATTGTTGAACTGTCAAGTTTGGTAACTAAAAAAGACTAAATTACCAAAACTTAACTGAAGTCCCTTGACCCATTGAACATGACAATCCACAAAGTCACTAACCATAATAATAAGGTCAAGGTCAGATGACATGTAGCAGACTGGCAAGTACTAACCAAGATCTAACTACAGACCAAATATAGTGAGTTGAGACATGGACTTGAGGGTGAAACAAATTTAAGTCACTCAAACATGCAAAGGAGGTCAAGAACAGATGACCTATAGTGGACAGGCAAGTACTCACCAAATATGGTGGACCTAGGTAGTATAGTTTTTGAGAAATGGACTTGAATGTGAAAACTTGTCGCAAAATTTAAAGTCACTCATCCATGAAAATGAGGTCAAGGTCAAATGGCATATGAAAGACTGGCAAGTACTCACCGAGATCTACATACCAACCAGATATAGCGGGTCTAGGTATAACAGTTGCTGAGAAATGGACTTGAGAGTTGGAATAATTTACTAAATCATCAATGAAAATGAAGTCAAGGTCAGATGACATAGCAGACTGGCGAATTCTCGCCAAAATCTAACTATAGACCAAATATAGTGGTATAAAAGTTGTTAAGAAATCGACTTGAATATGACTTGTCGCAGATTTTAAACAAATTTATTGATCCATGAAAATGAGGTCCAGGTAAAATGACATGTGACTGGTTGGCAAGTTCATATCATTAACTTTCTACACACCAAATTTGGTTCTCCAGGATCAATCACTTTCAGAGATATAAAGCTTTCAAAATACTTTATACTGCTGCCGCCTATCAAAGAAGCAGGCAAGACAAAAATAAACAGAAACATGACCTCCAGGTCACACCATCCTTCTCACAACAAAACTTTTTCAGTGATACATGTATCACAAGCAATCCATGTTCAAATTTTAATGATGAATTCATAGGTTCTGCTTGAAAAGCTAACTTAAACCTTAGGCCTGGTTTTGAAAGCTATCTTAAGGTTAGGAAATCCTTAATCAATGTTATTTAAATAGACAAAGACATATCTTAGTCCTAAGATACTTTCAAAAAACAGGCCCCTGAACCTTAACCTTCATTCTAACCTTAAAATCCATACAAAAAATCAAAATACCAACACAAAGACCCATGACCTCCAGGTCATAGCATCCTTTTACATCAAAATGTATGAAAGCTGTGCAACTGTCTTTTTGGCATATATTCCATATGCTTTCTTTTAAATATTAAAGGTCAAATTATGCTGCAAATTTTACAAAATCACTAATCCATGAAAACTAGGACAAGAAAATATTAATTCTATAAAATGAATAAAACCATAGGAGTTCAAAATCTGACAAAAATGGCTGAACATAAACTGCAAACTTCCCTTAGGTTATAACTGATAGTCAAATCTGCTGATGCTGTCACCTTGATTAAGCAATAACCTGGTTTTAACAGTCATAGAGGTGACCACTAAATGCAGGTTTGACTTTTTTACCCATATGATTGATCTTTCAGAGACTTCTTAGGAAACCAGGTGCTAGTATTAAAATCTCTGGGAGACAATGCATGAAAACACATTGGCAATATAAAAGCCAAACTTCTTATGCCAAATCCTGCTGTAGTGGGAGTTTTCATGTCATCAATAGCAATTTTCACAATGACTGCTATATTTTGAGCTTTCAACTGTGGTGCAGTCTCCTTAATATTCATACATTCCATGAGTTTCATATCCAATCTCAACAAAAACTTAGGCCAACAATTATATTATTTTCTGTTTAACAGGAAGTTTTAAAAAAAAAATCAGGTTGGAAGGTTGAAATAAAAATGAAGATAAGTTTGTATTTTGTGAAGCAAAAAAAATGTGCAAATACGTCAAACGGAGGAAGTATCACCTTATTTGTAAACAAATCTTCAAAACAAAGAAGAGTACATTATTACATATTTTCATTTATTTATGTCGAGTAAAATTGTTGACTTATATCTAAAAATTACACCTTTTTAAATGATTTTGCATGGATTATGAAAAATAATTTTATTTGTGTACAGTGGAAAACTTAAAATAAAAATAAAATTGATAATTGTCACTTTTATTTTTATTTCATTTTCTCAGAAAATAGGGTTCATTTTTCCTGTAAAACAAAAAATTAAAAATGTTGGCTTTTAATATATACTTCTGATGAACTTGTAATAGTTTTATTGGTAAAAATGTCTATATTAAAACAACAAATATTACAAAATAAATTACACTTCTATGTACACTTGTATCACAGAAATACATGCTTATATGTTACAACACCAAATCTTATGAGAAATTTACAGCACATTAGTTTATTTTATAAAAATTGTTAATATAATTAAATGCTCTAACTTAATTTCAAATGTACTTTTCAACTAATGAGATCGCAAAATCCTAATTTAAAGTAACACGAATGCATCAACACAATAGGTCCTTCCAATGTATCATGTAAAATATCTGTACACCTCAAAAATTGACCATCAAGAGAATATGTACATATTTCTTTAAAGAATCACTACCTTAAAATGTTCACATAAGAATGTTCCACAAAGTCAAGAATATAAAAATATGTGTTAGCCTTTTCCATATGACAAAAACTTGTACATTTGTATTTTTGTGTTTTCAAAATGAATCAAATGCAGAAATGATAGCTTTACATACCGGTAATAAAAACAAATTCCTACGAAATTTATTTAACCTGTTCTTACAGTTTATAAAATGTAAAGAACAATCCTTAATTTCAAGATGCAAAATGTGAAATACATTAAAAATGTTTTTTTAATACATTTTGATACATTTTGTGTTGAAATATAAAAATAAGACAATTTAAGAATTTGCTGTTAATTTATCATCAATATTTTACATATTAGCATGTAATACATCCAATGATCCAACTGGGCTTTGATAAACACAGTGATATACTGTTGCATCTAGTGACCACAACCCAATAATGACAGTGCTTCAGCTCTCAAAGAAAAATCCATAAAAAATACAAATTATAGAATCTTCTATTTCCACAGCAATTATATCAAAATACACTCTGAAATGTATTAATGGAGGTGATACATGTGCAGTCTAATAAAATTGGCCGATGGCAAATTAATAAATGAACTATATGTATTCTGTGTTTGTTGCTGATTGCTTTGATATTTCGTATCAGGCCAACTGGTTGTAGCTGTTCAGATAACAGACAAACCGGTACTGACTATTTCATAGCAGACCAGCTTGTATTTGATATTTTCACATCAGACCAACCAGTACTGGATAATTTCATAGTGCAGCAAATGGTACTTGATACTTTAATATCAGATTGACAGGTACTGCATAATAGGTTATACCTGATACTTTTATAGACCAGTCAATACTGCATAATTTCATGGCAGACCAGCTGGTACTTGATGCTTTCATATCAGACTGACCTGTACTTGATAATTTCATATCAGACTGACATGTTCTTGATGCTTTCAAATCAGACTGGACCTGTACTTGATAATTTCATGACAGACCAGCCAGTCCTCAATGTTTTCATTTTAGACTGACATATACTTGTTTCATGGCAGAACAGCTTGTACTTAAAACTGTCATATAAAACTAACCCATACAGGACTCACTTCATGGCAGACCAATACTGGATTATTCCATATTAGACCAGGAACTTGCTATCTAATTTTTCATGATACTTTTATTACAAGTCTTCACACTCCATACTTATAAATGCTTTGGTTACCAAATATGGGGAAGGAAAATTTCTTTACCCATGTACATGCCAATATAAATATACATGAAAATAACAAATGAGGTTCTTCACAAGTGGTGCAGCATGGTATGATCACATCAGGTTGACATGTGAAAGGTGAACAAATGAACCCTTGGCTAAGTGCAGACACAGTATTTTGCTGGACACAGTAATATGACTGGATCAGTGATCATTTTGACCTCCATTATCCACAAAACTGGTGTAACTTCTGTTGCATTGTTCATAAGGAATGATTTTGAAAGCCCAGATCAAAATCAGATGAAAAATAAAAAATTCCTATATTCTACAAAACTGAAGTTTTGCCCAATTTTACCTATTTTACCTTGAAAATGGTATGATGTAGAGAATATTCATCGACATACTCTTGAAGGCTCTCAATGAGAAAAATCAAATAAAAAAACCACCATCAAAATTGGATGAACAATAAAATTTTTCCATATTATACAAAACTGAATTTTCACCCCCATTTTGACCCCTTTTAGCTTGAAAACAGGATTATTAGAGAAAATATGTTGACACACTACTGAAAGCTCTCATTGTATGCTCATATTTATTTTGGATACTGGAATGTATGTTGGAAAGATAGAGTTTACATCTTTCCAACACTGTACTTTAAAAATTCCCTGATTTTTTTATTTGTTGGCTTTTCAGCATTATGTAATGAACTGTATACATGACAATGGTAAATCCAGAAAAGTGCTTTACATGCAAATAAATTTGGCTTTTGTATATTTGTTATAAACACATGTAAGATTTGGATTGTGTCTTTCTGGCATATATATCATATTTTCTATGAAATATTGAGAGTAATCAAATTAAAAAAAAAAAAAAAACAACAACATCAAAATCGGATGAAAAAATGAAAAATTTCTCATCTGGAAGAAGAATCATCCATGGCCACCATGTTTTTTGTCAAATAGGGACAAAATGAGAATACTTTATAAAGGACCTTCCATAGATGCTCCATTTCAAATTAATCCATTTGGCTAAGCAGTTTTAGAGGAGAAGATTTTTTAATGTATCAGCCAATCAGAAACAAGAAAAAAAAGTTTACAGATGGACAATGGACCCCAAGTCCTTTCAAAAGCTGAAGGTGAGCTAAAAAAGGTAACTTACATTAAAACATGAGAAAAAACCTTTCGAGTCCTGCTCCGAGTGGGACTAGATCACCCAAAATCAATACAACCTTTACATGTATCAAGTACAAAAATCAATTTCCCAAAAGATTTAAAGAATTAATTTCTAAGAACAAAAGTTTTCCTGCAGAAACCAACCTGTCTACAGATTCTGACAATTGCAACAACAACAACAGCACCATAGTATAATATAGTATAATAGTCACAACTTTTTGCAGCCATATAAAAAGGCTAATAGACATTATTCTAGGAATGCCACATAGTAAAATGTTTCATTATAAGATAAACTCATAATAAAATTTTAAATAAATATAGTTAAATTAAATCAAAGCAATATATCACCTGAGGTGTTACCATGATGAGTATATAATCAAAAGCTTGGATTTTAAATCAGTATGGTATGTCAAAAGCACATGAATTGTTTTTATCCAAAGTATTAATTCATGTAATATTTCCTGCTTTAAATCTACATTTTGTTCTTTTGATGTTTCACTTTAAGGAAGAAAACAGAATATTTTTATGCAACATAAAATAATACTGATGACTGCTACAAAGTTTACAACACACATGACAGCAATGGTCTACTAAAAATATAATATTATTATCAAAAAATAATCTATCTACAACATATATAAAATCTACATTATTTATTAGCAGTATAAAAATAAATAAAACTATGGAATGTTTGCACCATATACTCTAGTTACAATAATGTAGCTCCTGTGACAAACTTGGGGTCCGCCTAAACACAAGTTTGTCACAGGAGCTACATTATTGTAGCTACATATACTCATATAACCATTATTTTCTGTATTTTAAATTGTGCTAATAAAAAATCCAAGTCCAGGTAAAGTTTAAAATCTGAACATCTTGAAAGCAATATATTATTGTGACTTTTTCAAAATGTTCATTATTGTAACTAAAGATCAATCACTACCATAACTATTAACATTACTCATTACCACAGCTCTCTGTACAATAATGTATACATGTATACATCTGCTGTTCTCTACTTATATGGATGGGTGGGGGTGAAAGTCTTGATCATTTATCTAATCAGAAACATTTATAAATGCTTAATTTAAAAATGTTTTCACATGCTCATTATCATCAAACTTTTGTAGCTGCTTGATGGCATAATGTGATTCGGTGTGTAATACAGTAAGATCCTTATCCTTTTTAGATATGAATTGCAGTATGCAACATTAAGTAGAATGATGAATCTTGTAATCTATTCCAACTTTTCAAAACTAAGTTACTGTTAGAAATAAAATGTACTGTCATTCAATAGAAAAATAACTAAGTTATGTTGTCTTTTGATGCAACTTATATCGTATGATTTTGAGATAAATTTTGATTAACAAAGAGTAAGACATCTGTTTCAAATAACATTTCAGGTTAAACTTTGTACATCCATGCTATATATCTTCCCCCTGCCTAAAAAACCAAAAAAAACCAAAAAAAAAAGAAAAGAAATTAAAGGCACGTTATAACTGATTGTATTAATTCCAGACTTGGGAGTTTTATAGCACCAAAAGGACAGATATTTTGAATATAAATAAGTTTTCATGATAATCTTGTCTAAACCACATGGCATATAAATTCTCTTTGATCCATTCACACACAGACCAGGTCTTTAATACATATCTTAATCTTTCCACTATCAGAACGAAAGAATTTCTTGTTGTGATGGAAATAGTAAAAAAAATCTCAAGACATAAGAAATTTTGTTTTAGGATCGCCTGATGAATATAATATTCAATCGAAACTATTTACTCAATTCATCTCATGCTTACTTTTCCTGGATTATAAATTAACTTTGTATAATGAAATTGTACACGCTTTCCTTACCTTTTCAATGAACATTTAATTAGCTTGTATAACACGTAAACAAACAAGAAAATTCTTTGTTCATTTTACCTATTTGTAAAATTTTTGAATCTGTTTATTAAACAAACATACATTTATATTTTTCTACATTAAAAAAAAATGTATACTTCGTATTAATGAGAGTATTCCAATCATGTAATTTGTTCTTTATCATGGTATCATATAATTTTCATTTAATGTAAAATCAGGCAAGATAGGTCTTGCTGCATTGAATTATGTGAACCTTAATTCTAAAAATATAAATATTCCTTAAATGTTTATTTTTTATACAATGTATGCCCTCATGACTCTGAGATCCGTTGTACACTGAGAACCTATCTAAAGGTTTGTTTGTTGGCAAAATAAAATTCTGTATCATAAATCTCCTACTGTTTTTGTTTAGGTAACTTCTTTCTATTGAGATGTGCTTACTCTACATGTATTGGTTTTAAACACACACTGCACACCTACCGGGTAATAACTTATAAGTGTTAAATATAAAAATAGATGTATCTAGTACCATAATTGACCATTATTAAAAACTCTTTGTCAACCCTGTCTGAAAAATCCTTTTAAAAGTAATAGGATGACATGATGGCAACACTGCTTATTCTAAAATTATAATGATGCCTCACATGAAATAAATGCTATTTAGAAATTGAGTTTCTACAAGCAGTAAAGGCAGATAAATAAACAAAAGTAAATAAAAAGGATACGAAAAATTAATTAGAGCATTGATGGTATATGTGGATATAAAAATAAAAGGGACTATATAGGTTTATATTGACTCAGAAATTTTGAGTATTTTTGATGTTGATATAAGGCTTGAAAAGATAGTCAAAATGTAAAAAAAATGGAACACAAATAAAACGATTGTCTCCATTCCAACAGAGAATAACAAATCTCTTCATCTTATAGGTCAACAATATTTTGAAATTTGTTGTCTCAAAGTAAATCCTGGTAGCCCCGTAATTACAAGGTAAAGCAAAATGCTTATCTATGCAGTCCGCCATCATGGCAGTCAGAAATGCCAATTCTATTGACCTGAGATGATTTCTGTCAGGACTGAGTGACAGGACCACCAGATTTGTTATTTACTGTTCCAAATATGTACAATGTAAAGTAATATTCAGTAATAGCAAACATAAAGGTGACCAAAATTTGAGAAAAATGTTTAATATATAAAATAAACAATCAAGTATGTTTTAAAAAAATCTATAAGGTTTGCAATAAACAAAATTTATTTCCCGTACATGGACTACATTTGTCTTAAATAACAGTATATATTGTAATTCATATACTTTATCAGTTTTTTTTCTCACAATATTAGGTTAACACAGGTAATTGTGACGAAAACTTTAACAGTACTTCATAATTAATTTTAGATATTTTTTGGAAACATATTCCATATAATTAAAACAAAATCATGGTTTATTTATAACAAATAATAACACTTTCTAACAATGATAAAAATTCAATAAATAAAAAAATTAAAAAGATAAGTAAATTAACAACATGTATGTAACTCCTAAACACAGAGGCTAATCATCCTAATTCTGTCATGTTTGATGCTGTTCTTCTTCTTGTCAAAAATTTGGTATCATTGCTATTGTCACAACAAAGCCCATGAAAAACGTAAATAACATGAACGGGGTAAAAATACTCCACACTGGCCATAACCCAACTGTTACACTGCAAATAAACAAAATTATACTGCATCAGAAATTTGAAATACATGTGATGTATTTTAACTGATTTCATGAATAACAAGGGTATTACAGTCATAAACTATATGCACCCTGCAAATTATACTCTGCTGTTCAAGCCAATATTACACAGTACAAATGTTTTCTTATATTCCATTTGCAATATACTGCCTTTAAATTATTCCATTTAATTGAAATTACTCTTCTTTTGAAATAGATGTTGGGCTAGGATTTAAAAAACATCTGTCGAAGGTTTGGACCCTTTGACTCCTTTTTCATATCCCTGAGCCAAAATCAAATTCTGAAAGCTTAATGCACAACTGCATCATATACTACCATTTTATAACAAAATTAAAACTGTGAACTTAAAAATGTAAATGTAAAAGGAGTTCAAGTCATGTGTACAAAATAAGAATTTAACCCTTATGGGCCCCTCATTTTGATCAATGGCACAAAATTAAAACTCTGAAAGATTTTTAAACACAGTGTTAGTAGATATATGGCTATTCTGTCAGGAACCATAAAAAAATTACCCCCCCACTCAATGTACATCATTTCTCTCAGTGAAATCAACAAATGTTGAATCAAAGTACCAATTGATGTATAAAATTATGAGTTTTTTGCACTCTGGAGACATACTCAAACACTATTCAAATATCTAAAATTCGTTTTCGGTCTGGGGGCTTCGCCTGGACCCACTGGGGACCTAAAGCGGTCCCCAGACCCCTCGCCTGAATTCTCAGGAACTCTGTCTCCTGGATGTTGGCAAGTATGTAAATATTTCACGTGCATTGAACAGGACACCGTAAACGAAAGTAGCATTGGACTTTCTTCCCGTCAGAAATGTGGAAAAAGGCCCAGAAAGCAGTAGTGCCGCATAACAACTTAATATCGATGTGTGTAAAGTTTCTAAGTTCAAACTAGTGGAACAATCGGACCGTAAAACGAAAGTAGCAATAAAAGTTTGAATGTCTCTAGACTTAATATTACTTACACAGTAAAATTTTCCCGCCAAAATGCAAATGGCAAAGTCCCAAGAATTTCGAAAGTTGTTTGTTTACAATGTAAACTGGTCCATGTTCCTGATGATACAGTGTATCGATACGTAACTCA
>JARWCS010356919.1:0-10797 GCA_034783895.1 Geukensia demissa
GTAGAAGTTTAGATTCTACTGTCATTTGGTGGGTGGCTGTCTCATGGACAATCATGCCACATCTCCTATTTTTATATTAATTTTTACTAAAATTACATCAAAAATAAAATATTAAGTACTAAAATTCTAGGTTTGGTTTATTTACAAATAAAACTATTCTTAAAATCAAGATTAAACTGTAAAAAGCAATATCACAGAGAGCAAACAAAATATTTGTTTAAATATATCATCACAGATGAGCATTAATATTAGATTAAATTAAATATAGTATACAAAACAAAACAATAAAGTATTCTACCAAAACAAATAAAAAACATAATTAGTGTTGGTCTACATTCGCGAATATAGACCAACATCTTTTAAATACTTTAAAAGTTTGTCGCCAGCGACGTTTGTAAATAAATCCTTTATATCGGAGACTGTGTAGTGCCGACGAATAATGTCGGATTTATCTACACAGTCAACTAAATTATGTTTAATAGTTTATCGACCTTGACACGGGATACACTCAGGAGCCGGCTCACCATCAAATATATACCAGTGAGTCGTCCTGGTGTGGCCAATCCGACATCTGGTTAAAACAACCTGATCTCTGCGAGTTCTTCCTCTATAAAAATAATTACGGCCAATAATTGGTTGTATTTCATGCAACTTATTATTAACTTGCAACTCCCACTTGGACTGCCACAGTTCAAATTAAATGACGCACATCAGTACCGACAACACCTCACATAAAACAAAAGCTTAAGAAAAACTAAAAACTCAATGGACCGAATCATTAATTCAACTTTCGCCGTGAAAAAACGCATTGTGCAATATCAATCTGCTCGAAAATGACGTCTTGACCAATGAAAATCAACCAAAGCAATGAAGTTCCAACAATGGCGTTGTACTTCTGAAACGGTCCATTATCAATAGCAGAAGCTATCAAATATCGATTTCTTGCTAGTTTTTTACATCATGATATAGTATTGAAAACTGTTAAAAAGTTCAGTGATGATTTAATTTAAATAAAACACATTATCTCATATCCTTCAATTCATAAATCTTCACATTTTCAGCTTTAAATTATGTCTTTAATGAATGTAAAATATCAGTTTTTAAATTTCTGCAAATTAAAAGTATGATGTGTTTAACTATGATGCTTACTTATTCAGCAGTTCAACAAAACAAAACATTCTGATATCCAAACATGGTAGTAGGAGAACTCAAATCCACACAAATCAAAATTTTAGGCAAAATTAAGCGTGGAAACACTTGTTTAAGACTTTTTGAAGCCTCTCCGTACATTTGAGGGTTTAGAATTTAAATAAAATACTGCAAATTCCTGGAAAGCAATAGATGACAAATCTCGTGTCAGACATGTCTGACAACAGGACTAGTTAATATCCTAGAAAACCTTTGTTTAACTTGATTTTTTACAATCTTTATCTAAAGTATCATGAACAAACATTATAATCAATGTTGATGGATTGATGACAGCGTAACGTCCAGTGTAAATTACCCATGTGTGGGATCAAAAATGCATAGGAAACAATCACAAAACATAGACACTGTTTTGTTAAAGTAAACAAATTATCAGTGTAGAATACCTACGTGAGAGATCAAAAATGGATAGTTTAAAGAGACAAGACAAGTTTGAAACAAACTCAAAGATAAAACGAAAAAAATCAAAGGCTTGGAATCTAAAATATATTTAAACATGAAATTTCCTTACGTTCACAGAACTCTCCAAAGAATGGTGATGGACATGCACAGGTGAAGTTAGCTCCTAACAGAACACACTGACCATTGTTCACACACGGTCCTACACTGCACGGAGTAACTGAAACAAAAGCAAAATCAGTCCTGTGGTTATTACATCATAAAGCTATTATATTCATTATTTCCTTATTACAATGATATTTGTTCTTGCTCATTGGATCATATCAAGTGATGAAATGATACTGTGTTGTGTCAGTGCACTAGCAGTGGCTAAAACGACATGCACTCTGCATTGTCTGCGAGGAATGAATAGAATGTTGACTGTTACATATTCAAAAAACATCTTGTAAAAACCACTTGGTTGCACAGAATTGGTATGATACATCTGTTGGAGGTCCTGTATATCTATCATTATGCAAAAGAGGAGCTTGGCGACCATGAAAACATCTTGTTACTGATTAACCAGTTTAGCTGTAACTGCTTAATCTAGGGACCCATATCTTAATGTTAATTACTTATTTGTAGTTCTTGGCAATCTTTTTATTTCATCATTAGTGAAAACATGCCATAAAAATTCCTGTTTGCTTAAGACATTTATTTCATTAAGCCCATTTTAAATAAACCTTTAATGAAACATCACCATGCAGATAAAGATGTCTTATTTTATCCTAATAAGATTATGGTTTCTATGCAAAATTTTCTTTGTTCAACAAATCAAACATGAATGATAAAGCCTCAGTCCTTGTAGTCTCTAGTTTGATTCTTCTTATTATTATTATGAACATTGTTTTGAAAATGTTTACTCGTTTATGATCTATGTAATTAAAGCATTTTTGTTGTATTTTTTGTATTTTTTCTGAAAGCGGACGGAGGATTTGTTGCCTTCAACTATACTCTAAAACATGACTAGCAATAATTAAGTACAAAATATTTTCGATAATAACATAATTTAAGATAAACCTTGCATGAAACATTTACATACAGATAAATATATCTTGCTTTATCCTGAAGGTTTCTTTGTTAAAATTCTTTGGTCAACAAAGCCCAGATCGAGGCTTCAAAATTTAAAACAATTCAAGTTAATTTCGGATTAAACATTGAATGGTTTGTGGTGATATGAAAGTTAATTCAACCTTTTAGAACGCAAAATGTAATTTGCAGATTCAGAAGAACTAGTAACTCAAAAGCGAAATACAATAGAACTTGCAACATAACATCTAAGTTTGGCATCGGAAACCGTTTCAGTGAAATAGTAAGCTCCAATCTAAAATACATACTTAAACGCTTAAAAATCTAAATATTATGTAATGTCACGTGCACTTGGATAATAATGTAACAGAAAATCAAACATTTGACGTCAATTAAAGTACGTCGAAACTGGATTAAATGCACTCTGACCACAATAACAGTTGCCCATACACTGATAAAACTTATCCCGCAAGTAAACTATTTCAAACAATTTAAAGATTTGGAAATAAATTAAAATTGTAATATTGGTAATAAATAATACCCGAATTTTCTGTTACAAAAGCAAATGACCCCGGAAAAGATCAATGAACTTCGGAAGTACTATCTATTTATTATTTGAAGGATTTTATACCCATACACTTTGTAATTTTTAAATAAAGTTACAAAACACGATTTCATTTGAATTATTAAGAAAAATATAATGACCGCAATTTTTGTTTTGCTCCGAATACCTTTATAAGTCAATCACTTACTCTGACAAAATTCTCCAGAAATACCTTCTGGACAGTCACATGAAAAGTCGTTAGTTCCATTTAGCACCGTACAATTACCATTATTCAAACAAGGATTTTGGAAGCAGGGTGGATCATCGTCGCTCAAATAGTGGACTAACAGGTAGACCGAAAGACCTATCAGCAAAAGAACTAGCAACTGACAAGTTGGCAAGACTAAAGTCATGTTGTTCCAAAATCTCCGGGACTTTGCCACGTCATGTCATCAGCTAGTACCGATATCGAATGATTGGTGCTAACCGATGCATAACGATTGTGTTGCGTTAATGTCTTCTGACTTACTCATTTATACATACCATATACCATTCGTGCTGCCCAGTAACGTCTACATACATCTTTACCAAGGCAATAAAAGTTTCTCATATTTCCACGTACATCTATGCACGCTTTTAAATAAACATTTTATTTGACTCTTAATTTAAAAAAAATGTATGTGTGTATATAAATGGTTGCGTCACTGCTTTTTTTAGAAGGCAAAATGTTGTAAATTTCATGCCTTAATGATAAGTTTATTCTTGTTTCTAATACGAACCACTAATCATACTTAAAGATATCCGTTTTGCCGATACATGTTAATAAACAATTTTGGTCATATAATAACCAGACACCTCAACATTGTCGTTAAGTAAGAGTCCAGCGTAGAATACCCATGTGAGAGATCATAAGTGCATAGTCCAAAGAGACAAGACAAATTCGAAACAAACCAGAATAAAACGAAAACAAAAAGAACAAAGGCTTGAAATCCATGATCTCCCTTACAAAACAAGAGTGGGATCAGGTACTCTGGAAGGTTAATCATCCCCTGTCCTGTGCGCAAGACCCGTCATGGAACCTTTAACTCTAATCCATGTTAACGTCAATCCGAGAAAATGTCAACTCGTTCTTGAGGTCCATAACTAGTTGAGATTCATGATCACATATGGAACAACAAATTGATGATGGCGACCATAGATTATGTTTTTTTTCTGGAAAGGGTCCTACATAAACATCCTACCTCGAAGTGATGCGACAAATACCGTGAAGTCAAATTGTAATAAATAATTAAAAATTTTGAAAAATAAAAGATATGGAATAAGAAAGAAATAAATCAATTCCTCATTTATTATTTTTATAAATATATTATAAAATACATCTGCGTACAAAATTCTTTTTAGGACAAACCTTCATCAGGTACACGTGGAACCAAAAACTTTGGTTGATTTAAAATTGCAGTTGTAAATATTCAACATTGTCAGACAAAATTAAAAAAATAATGCCTATATGTCAAAATGAACGAAACTGCGTATAGCTTTATTCACTTTTGATCTCTCGCAAGGGTATTCTACACTGAACTTAAGAGAAACCTTGCTGCTTATTGTAACTTTTTTCATTTAATCGTGACCAGGAACACGTTTTATATTGTGTTCAGTATGCTTTGGTTCATAATAGAAAAGGTAAATATAGGCTGGTAAAATGTCAAGACATATAAAGAATTGATTGACCTTAAAATTTAAAACTGGTAAGCGGCTAGTTAGTTATCGTTTGGTGTTTCACTAACTATCATCTTAGTTCATGGACTTCAGGAATAGACAGGTAAGATTTTGAAGTGATTTAACACTATTTCGAAAGACTGAAAGATTTTTTATTTTCCAATACACATAAATTCTAACCGAAAATATACATCCCTTATTTCTCTAAAAAAAACAAACATTTATCAGTATTTATTCATTTCAATCTGATCTTCAATTCTTATATCTGGGATTTTATCATCTTATTTTGACGAGACCAGAATTTTTTTCTACTGTATATTACATCTATGTATCAAATCTTTGAAAAAAAATGATTTATCATATACATTTGTGAATCATTACGAAAAACTTTTGGTACGAAGAAAAGGCTGGCGCATATATTGAATTCACAAAGACATTAAAAACATGTTTTTAATATTTTAAAGATCTGTCAAAATTTTAGAAATGACGGTCGTTTTAATGGTGCAAACATTCAACAGGATAGGACAAGTCTTACAAACCAACTAATATTGGAAGGACTCTTAGCCTTTTCGGAAATTGGATGGTCAATCCTTAAATAAATAACATTTTCAAATATTTGTTACCGCTTGAAACACGTAAACGGAATTCGAAGATAATAAAAGGGCAGACAGAAATATTTAAGTCGGAAGACAGACAAGACCATAGCTAACAAAATGAAACGAAAGACAAACATAGAACACACAACACTACACTGAAAACCAAAGCTGGAGTAGCACGAACCTTACAAAAACCCGGGTGAATTCAGGTGCTCCGGAAGGGTAAGCAACTCCTGCTCCACTGTTGGCACCTGTCAAAGGATACTCACAGATAATCATAAAACAAAGTGCAAGTTAATTAGGGATACCAAAATCCTTATTGTACAGATCTGCAATCTATTTATCATCTAGCGTACATTCTGTCCACATAATTAGAAATAATGACGTAAAACACAATTCCATGCTTGTTTTATGCTATCGGTATAAAAAAAGGGGAAATTGCTTATTTCGTAGAAGAAAACTGTTCGGAAAATCAGGGCAAAATTTTGTGGAATTTAGCGGTGTACTTTGTGGAGCTTAGCGGTCGCAATTGTGTGAACTTTTGGGAAAAGATTTTGGACTTTACCGGCACTGTGGACTTAAGCGCAATTTTCATGTTGAATTTAGCGGCGTTGTTGACTAAATCGGAAATTTCATGTGGACCTCAGCGGTCTTGTGGACTTTAGCAGTCAAGAACACTACCAAAACAGAATATGTTTGCATATACTTATAAATTAAAAATTTGAAAAGGTCCAATTTCAAATTAATTTTAGACAAATTCACACCATCAGTGAAACCTACTGAACATTTTTTTCAAAAGAGTTTAACATATTTGTTTAAAGTCAGAAAACTTAAGTTAGTTGCTGGAAAAAATCAAAGCATAGAAACTTGATGAGACATTGGGATATATTAAAATCTTCAATATCTTTAATTTCCATATGCTAAGATTTCCCCAAAAAATATTAAGAGTTTTAAGGCTATTTAACCTGTCACGGCCTCTTACCATACATGGTAGTATTCATAACTGGTCAACAGTTCAACAAAGCATATCATGATTATCTTCCGGTAAAGTCTACAAAGAATGAAATAAATGAAAGCTTTATATAGCATCCAAAATTGTGTTGCTCTTGTATCCAAAAACTTTTAAATATTTTGGGGAATATTTTTGTACGCTTTAATCGTTTTTAAATCTGATAAAAGTAAGTAAATAAAATAACTTTGATTCTTAAAATGGAAATTTTGTATAAAATCAGAGACAAAGGTAGACGAAAGACATACCTGATGCCTTAATACTATTATTTTCACCAGTAAGGTTTAATACAAAATTGTATTAATTATCTTAATAAACTAGTAAAAGTTGGTGATTGTGCAGTGCCACCCACCCCTTCCATCACCAGTGGAAACTGAAACCGTGGCGCACACTTATAAATATTACAGTATTGTAGAAGTTTCACTTCACTGAATATAAAGACTTGTCTTATAAGATCGCGAAATTGTTACAGACGGACGGGCTGAATATAATATATGACCACTTTGCTGATTGAGGTGTAATAAGATGGTAAATTACATGTGATCGGCAGCCCCTTATATTCCTAGAAGAGCGCCATATTTAACGCAGGAAGCCACAGAAGAAATCGGTATTGGATACGGCAACATAGGTTATTATTAGTAAGTTTCAAAAATTCACATTTGTCTTATTTTTCTTAAATATAAAGTTGAAATCTTTGATTTGTATTTGTTTTGTCATACCGGCTAGAAAAATGGATATCGTTATTTAGTAGTGTATTTTTCTGCTTCAGTTTACACTGGCTTTCAACAAATTGAGATTCCACTACAAGCTGTAGAAAGATTTATTTTTTTAAGTTGTCAAAAACGCGAACTGAGTATAACTACATAACATCATCGTAATGATATGTGTTATAATTATGTATTAGAGGTGTTATGTCAAACGACAAGAATTTGAAATATACTTGTAGCGTATTTTAAGTCTTTATAATAAGAGTGTGGTATATTACCAATGCAATTTTTTGAAGCAGTCCACACATTATCATGCTCTTTTCCTGAGAAGTACAAAATGTCATATTACCGACAGAAAAAGTACCCCATAATAATTATTAGAGAGAAATGATCCTGTATGATTATGTAGCCCTATTTTTTTTTAATATTTCTTGTAATTGACATTTTTCTAGTGATATATCTCTTTTTTGTATAAAATCGATGTCTTAGGTTTCGCGTGTACGTGTATGTTATTGAACCGTGTAGCATCGTCACTTATTGTTAAACTATCGAAAACCAAAACAGATTTTATTATCTAATGTGTACACGAATTAAATTTAAGACACTCAGGTATAAAATGTAAAAGTACTTTAAATTTGATAGTTATAAAGCTAATCTCGTATGTCAATCATTAAGCAATTTGTCTTCTTTAATTATTTGATTGAAAGAGTCGTTGAATGTTGTCTGGGACTTTATTGTCCGAAGAAGTAGTAGCCCCGCCGCTTCTTAAACTGCGCAGAGCTTACTTAGAACTATCGATACAAATGCCATTCAAAGCAGACAATAAAACTCTGTCTCTGGTGTAGGACAGTGGCTTAGATTATAGCCTTGTAAACTTTCAATGATTTCATGTAGTTTACCGCTTTAAAAAGGAAAGCACAAGAACCAAGATCTAATTCTTCCAAGGAGAAGTACTTTTGCAACCAATGAATGGACAGAGTTCGTTCCCCGTTTTTCCAATAACCACTGAGTTACCTCGCTTTTAAGTTGTAAAGTTCTGTTTTACTTTTATTTATTCGAATTTCAATAAATTTCTCATGCCAATTAATGTCAGAAAGCCTAATGGTAGACAACTCGCTGTACCTGAGAAAACCAGAAAAACCAAGCAAACACATAACACACGTTCGCAATTGAAGTAAGTTGGAAGTTTCATTGCCATAATGCCGAACCAACTTCAACAGAATATCTCTGGTTCTTTCTTATCAATAGGACGAGACAACGTATGCCTACCACTAATTCTGTATAAATAAGCTTCGAATACTGATGTAGAAACATTTTGCTGTATTAGTCCAACCAGTAAAAGTGCAACTGTGGGGACTAAGGCCGCAATGGAGTCAAATTATAATTGATACACCATTTGCAAAATCTGTTAAAGTAAAGGTAATATTTCTTGTTAGTCAAAGCCGATTTTCAATAGTGCACAATGTTTGGTAATTCATATCATCTAAAGTCTCTGAAAGTGTAGGATATTCATCCAATGGCTATGAGATCTACATGGTATCTTTAATAAATATCAAAATAATAAATGATAATGAACACCAACAAGCATAAATACAAGCATAATATTAAATAAAGAAAATATACAAACAACAAAATGTATAGAGTACATTCCTCTATATATTATGAATAAGAAACATACAATCGCTCTTAAAGAGAGTACAGTCCTCTCCGAAGGAGTGCAGTCCTCCTTGTAATAAGTCTAAAACAACTCTGATTCCACATATACTTAATGTTTTATCATAACGTGTTCCATCTATTTTTAGTACTAAAACAATACTCTGGAAAGTCTGAAGAGCACTAGTATGAACTTGGTGTGAACAAATTTGTAGGATATTTATATTCAATATAGTCAACTATAAACAGTAAAAAATTGCCTTGTAGGTCAACTAGAGACGGCCAAAAAGAAGCCAATTTTCATTTAGAAACAACAAGCGTTCACTTGGCTTGGCAAATCATAGTAAACGACAGTCCTGTTTATTAAATTGAATAGGAGATGTAGCATGATTATCCATGAGACAGACATCCACCAAATGACAGTCGAATCGAAACATCTACAGTTCCCGTAACGGCCTTCAACAACGAACCAGTGTCCATACCATAACGAAAGCTGTAAAAGGTCCGAAATACAAAATGTGAAACTATTCATAAAACACGACAATCGACCTAATCTATAGAAAAAATGGTGAACAAATAACAATAAATGACTAATAAAACAAAAACAACCACTGTACTACAGGTTCCTGTCGGCTTGGATCTTGAGATCGATACTGAAAACCAACAACAAATACAATTAAAACAAATACGTGATACAACAAAAGTATTGACCTCGAACGAGTATTCGCAGTTATCATTAGAAGTCAAAGAAAACATGGGATGTGCAAATGGCAATACAAAAATATACAGACAGGAAGTAGAAAATTTCATAACAAATATAAAATGTTTAGGCGTCTACGCCGCTAGTACCGAGAGTCCAAAACTGTGAATAAAACTTTCGGACTTTGTGTTTAGAGAAACTAACGAAAATGTCCAACTGAATGCCCCCCAGACTTTGTTAAAGTAATTGAAAATGTGTTTGTTACCATCCCAGTCGTCGAAATCATAAATTTTGCCAAAAAAGTCGACCAGAGTATTTACATTTCTCGGAATCCACGCAACTGACAGCTCTAATTTAAAGGTGAGACATGTTTTTTAAATGGAGAAGGCTAGCTCCTGCAGATCACGTTTCATACTACCAACCTGTGAAATTCGCACTAAATTCTGATTGTCTGTGTATAGCTTGACAAATTGTTTTTTTAACTTTTCGCTCAAGGTTCTCAAAGCTAAATCTACTGCCTTGAGTTCTCTAAATGTAGAACTTTGGGATCTGACACTCTCATCCCTCATTTTTCTGAACCGAAGGGAGATAACCCTGGGGGAAAGAGAGTTTAAACTGTTTAACCAAAATTCGAATTCCGTAAAAATATCAGGAGTGAATCAAATTTAACCATCCCAATCACTTTTTTGTATTTATCAACATTGACATATGCCTCGTGAAAATCTGATAGATGGCATATAGGCAAATTTCAGTGAAATAATTGACCCGACTACAGACGCCAATTCTCTAGCTGAAGCAGAAACATTGTTTTTTATTTTGTGAACTTTTAAACGCAGGTTGTCTAATTTATAAGTGGGAATGTCTATGTATCCATCGCGCAAATTCCAAGTGAAACCCAACCAATCTGAAACTTGAACTGGTTCCCACTGACTCTTCCCTTTATTTACTAGGAAACCTGCGTTTGCCAGGCCATTTTGTAGCAAAATGGAAATCTTTTTACAAGCGCCAAAACCATCACATACCTAACCGTCATCAAGATACATAATTACTTTAATGCACTTGGATCTCCAATAAGATGCTAAAGGCAATAAAACTTTAATGAAACTGTAGCCCGAGCTACTCAAACCGAAAGACAGCACTCTAAACATGAAAAATCTAGTGATATGTTTGAATTTCCAAGAAAAGCCAAGGTAGTTAAA
>JARWCS010356930.1:0-18749 GCA_034783895.1 Geukensia demissa
GGGAGAAAAACAAGGCCGCCAGACAAATCTTGTTTCTGATTGGCTGATTCATTAAAAAATCTTCTCCTCTGAAACATCTTTGCCAAAAAGCAGGTGAGCGATACAGGCTCAGCCTCCTGAGCCTCTAGTTTTTATCATGTATGAAAGTTAACTTATTAAGTTTAGCTGCAGATTTTTTTTTTAGAATTGGAACTCTGCTCTGTGTGTTAACCTTCCAGATGGAAGAATTAAGGAAAGTTACATTCAGGTTATGGAATACCAGTTCAAGACATCTTTAAAGAATAAGGTAATTTTTGTGTTGTCTGCTGCTTCCTGCAGGATCACTATCTGTATCTTGCACCATTGCTGTTGGCAGTGGCATCACACTTTTTAATCCACTACTACTCTAAAACTGCCAAACAGATCTTGACTGAATTTCACAGATTTTTTATTATTTTGTGTAGTGTTGAACCTTCTATTTTATTTTTCCAGAACATCAATATTTTAAAATTTTGACTTATAAAATGTATTGAAAAAAGGGGTTACAATTTCTAATCTGCTACTCCTTCCTAACCATTTATTCCATTTATTAGAAATAACACTCTCACAGGTTCTTTATCAACAGATTTTATTTTTCCTCAACTATTTTATTTTCCCAAGAATTCAATGCTGTAAATATTCTGAAAGGCTTGAAGGGATAATCTTTAATCTGCTACTCCCAACAGAAGTTAATAAAACTTTAACAGAATCCTTATTAATAGAGGTTTAATGCTGCACATACTATTTTAAGAATTACTTTTTATTGAATTTGGCTTCTAATATGCTTGAAAAGTGTCTGTTTCTGAATGTCGTGTTTTATGAATAGTTTTAGTTTGTATTTCGGGGCCTTTTACAGCTTCCGTTATGGTATGGACTCTGGTTCATTGTTGAAGGCCTTAATGGGACCTGTAGAAGTTTAAATTTGACTGCCATTTGGTGGTTGGCTGTCTCATGGACAATTATGCCAAACCAATTATTTTTATAATTCTTCTCCGGAATAAACAACTTTCACAAATTCTTTATAAATAGATGCCGTATTGCACCTAATGCACCTCCTGTTTTATTTTACCCGTGCTCCCTTAGGGTTGTACTGTTTTAATTCTGTCTGTCAGTCCATCTGTCTGAAACAAATATCTTCCTTTTTGTTTGCTCAGCCACCACATATTGCATCAATTAAATATTTGTTATATTACTTCATCCAGTGCCCTGTCCTGTGCCACGCTTACTCAATTCGGGCCTTTTGCAATTCTACTTCCTGTTTACAGACTATCAGTATTTTAAAAAAGTATTCTGCAAAATTAATATTTTCACAACACCTTCCTCAGCAAAGCAGGGATACACTCAGTGAGCTCAATGATTCCTTTTTTTGTCAAGAAATCTAATACTGTTAATTTTTTCTGTAATTTTTACTTGCAATATACTGAAAGGTAACTAGTTTACCATATCTATTAAAGCAAACTTATTAATAGGTTAATTATTGCATCTCATATTTGCACTTAGTTCCAAATACATTGTTTACCTAACATTTCAAGGTAATAAGAAGATAATTTGCAATTCAATACAGTGGTTGTCATCGTTTTGTTAGTCATTTATTGTTATATGTTCACCATTTTTGCCTCAAATTAGGTCAATTGTCATGTGTTATGTATAGTTTCACATTTTGTATTTTGGGGCCTTTTACAGCTTCCGTTATGGTATGGACTCTGGTTCATTGTTAAAGGCCATAATGGGACCTGTAGAAATTTAAATTCTACTGTCATTTGGTAGGTGGCTGTCTCATGTACAATCGTGCCACATTCCCTTTTTTTATACATTTAAAAATTTTTTAAAATTTTTTATGACTTTAGTAGCATCTTGTCACAAGATAAATCAGAGCTTGCACCGAAGAGAGACAAGGCAAAGCATGTTCAAAGGTTTCACTTTACATTAGTGTCGCCAGGGGTTAAACATGTTAAGTATTATATACAATAAATTGTCAAACTTCACTTTGTTAAATTTAAGATTGTACAAATTCTAATTTTATCAAGATTTTAAATTCTTATTTTATCCAAGGTTTTCATAAAAAAAGTTGGCATTTTTCAATACTTTTTGGAGTAATTTTGTTCATAATACATAAAATTAAGAACAAAGATATACATTGGTATCATTTCCCATTTCAAACAATTGTTAATTTAAGCAAGGATTTGTTATGAGCTTCTACCCTCCTTGAATTAAAATAAAAGTCAACAGTTTAAATGATAATCTTATACTATATATGTATGTTAATGTGTGAATTTAAAAATACAAAAAAAAATCATCTTTCTTCTTTGAACCATATTATTGAAAATGGATATATCATATTTTAAAAAGTGCAAGTGATAAAATAAAATTTATAAATTTACCTTTTTTTCTGAAAAAGCAAAAATCCAAAATTCAAAGACCTCCTTGTAGTGAATACATGAATATATCTAGTTTTTACATGTAGAAAATATTTTACTGACTTCTTTGTGTTGTCAAGCAGTAACAGTTTTTAATTATCTCGTATTGTCATGTATTGATGTACAATTGATCAGGATTAATCGTTTAAACAGGTTGTTAATCAGGCTTATCAGACGATTGATCAGAGTGAAAGGGAAGCTTACTATTGATTAGAACTAATTATGTAACTAAATCGATTGAGTGAAATAAATTTAATAAGATCAATTACCTGAAGTGTCAGTTTGTAACTAAATCAATTTCATGAAATTAATTTAATAAAATCAATTATGTCAATTGTTGGAAAAGTCACCTGATAAAGGGAGGAATTGATTTTTTTAATGCAATTATGTATTTCAAAGTTAGGTGTTTAAATATTTATTTTACAAATGCTTTAAAACTAATATGAAGGAAGATTAAGGAAAGGCTATTGAAAAACATAATTAATATTGACAAAATTTAAAGTTCCTGAACTCATTTGACCCAAAATAGTGTAAAACTTAAATTAAATTTTGGTTGAATAAACAAATGTTATACATGTACATGTACTTTCATGTTTCTATGAATTTAAACCAGGGTAACAAATTATAAAGTATGTTTCACTCTACTGAGTTTTTCTGTTTTGATATTATTTAAGGCCATAACAAAATCTGAAATTAGAAATTTTGAAAGAAATTTGACTATATCTTACAGGGCAATAGAATTTGGTGTTCAAACTATCACAAGTGTCTTTGTTTGCCATATAATCATGTAATACATGTAATCACTGATTTTTGTGGAAAATTGAAGTTCTGGCAACATCTAATTATTTTCCGCACTTCTGGTACAATTAATTTTACTGCCATTACACATAAATTTATGACAATAAAATATATCAAAATATTTTGTATTTTCTATAATTCACAAATCCTATGAGCAAAAATAGTTAAAATGGAAAAACAACAATTTTTTTCTAATTTTACAAGTACATGAAGAGTGAAAAAAAACTAATAGCATGTATTTAAAAACTTTAATACAGTCAAACCTGCATTTAGAGGTCACCAAAAGGAAGATGTAAAATTGGCTGCTAAAGACAGATGGCTGTTTATTCAAAGTTCTCTTTGATTGAAATATTCAGAAAAGGGAAATTGAAATGTGGCTGTTAAAACCAGGTTATTGCTTAATCAAGGTGACTGCATCAGTAGGTTTAACTGTATACAAAAGAACTGTATCACATTTTATAAGAATTTTAAGATTCCTTTAAAAGATTTTTGTAAATGTAGTACAAAGTAAGGTAATCATTTCAATGAAAACACATTTTAGCCAGATTTTAATTGTGTTTGATTTTCTTAAACCCCAAGGATGTCTTGGAAAAAGATATTTAAAATGAGTATTTTCCCAAGAAGTACATCATTGCCTAAAATTATCCTTGACTTAAAATTTAGTATTTAAGGTGAAACTAACTGGACTGCTGGCCATTTATTTTAAACTAAATTTTCTCTCTATTTATATATAAAGCAATAAATAATATGAACAAAACCCACAAAAGATACCCCTGCCCCTCATGGATTATCTGCCCTTTGAATTAGCCCAGTATATATGCATATTTACACTATGTGTCTTGTGTAGATATGTTCATGAAAAGTTTCATTAAGTCCACGTGAAGTTTATGAGGAGATACACTTACAAGATAAGTGCAGATATGAGGAGATACCCTTACAAGATATGTGCAGACAGACAGACAGACAGGGTGTTTCTTATAAACCTCCAAACTTTGTTTGCGAGGGTATTATACCGGTAAATTGCTATGAATGAATTTAAAAGGAATTGTTATCAGTTATTATGAAATATCATTTTCTAAGTGTTAAATTCACACAAATTTTTAAGGCTTAATGCTTGTTCATATTTACCTATAATATTGAACACGGAATTAGTGTTTGTTTTGGCGTGAAAACTGTAATAAATGTTTAAGTAGTTTCCCCTGGTAAGAACATTTTGTATAAGAATGTTAAAAAGAAGTTATTGATCCTAATCCTTATCAGGCTCTAGAGGGGTGCATACATGTAACAGTCTGCTAGTATTTAATAGATCAGGGGTGAAAATGCAAGTTTAGCAGCATTGAATAAATATGGTGAATTTTGCCATGTGCACATTTCAAGGAGTAACCTCTTATCATTAGCATAAGAAATAAAATGTAGGAAAGAAGATTTCTAAACAAACTGAAAAAGGCAGCCAAAACCAGTGGGAAGAATATCTACCTTGTACAATACAAGGAATTTCGTTTAAATTCCTTTTTGACAAGTCTGACAACTGAGCTGTTGAATACTGCAAATACCCAAGAATATTAGAGAAGATAACTGGAATTAAAAATTATATACAGTTATTAAGATGTTTTTATATGGCAAGTTTTATATCATTCCACCTATCCACCTAAGTACTCAATATTAGCCCAAGGGTCAAAGGCCAGAGGGCTAATATGCAGGTCAAGTGTTGATATGGGTATGATATGAAATTTGCAATATCATTACCTTTTTATCATATACTAACTAGATTTTATATAAAAAAAGTTCATATTCATCTATAATTTTCTTGAGTATGTCTGAATCAATTTCAAGACATGAAAGGTTTTTCTAGTTGTATTTTGGTTTTTCATTTGATCTGCAAAATCATTAATGCTAAATCTATAATTTTCATTTGGATTTGTATTACAGGGTATTATGGTCAATACTCTCATTTTGATTCACGACTGCAGGTGCAGACGACAGAAGAAAATACATGAATCTAAATGTCAATTCAAACATGGTCAACCTAAAAAAACTCAGGATCTACAATTTCATGCAATCAAAATAGTTTAAATCATATATAATTTATAAACATTTAATTGGAAGTTGAAAGAAAGGAGGGTTTAAATCCATATTGCACACTCAGGCAGATATGAATAGCCCATTGAAATTACATGGGCCTGCCTTACTGCCCTGGTGAGAATGTAATACACATCCTGAATATTTTGGAGATATATATCAAGAAGTCTTTTATCACATGTACAAGGAATTCGAAGATACCAAAGGGGCAGACAGAAATCGTTCAAGTCAGAAGACAGACAAGAACATGGCCAACAAAATGAAATGAAAGACAAATATAGAACACACAACACTACACTGAAAACCAAAGCTGGAATAACACAAACTCTTCAAAACCAGGTGCTCCGGAAGGGTAAGCAACTCCTGCTCCACCAGTGGCACCCGTGACAAAACACACATAAATAAGAAAGTATATGATGATACCAAATATTATCACAAGTCCAAAAAAGTAAAATTCTAGTGAAATAATTCCCTTACGAAGCCCCTGGAAGGTTCGGTCTTCCTGTTTCTCACTATTATGGACAATCCAGAATTTTATTTAAACATATTTTTTTCTTGAGCATCTTTTTCGTGATACTTTTTACTCTACAGATTGAAGTTAAATTGAAGTTTAAGTTTACTGTATATGGGAAATAGCACCAATTATTAAATTTCAGTTTTAACAAAATAAGTAATTAAATTTTTGCAATGATAATTGGCTACATGTTGACTCAAATGATTTAGAATTTAGAATTGATAATCAATAATTAACATAAAAGCACTGTAATAAAAATAATACGCATATTTATTATTAATTCAACAAACCTTAAAAAAGAGAAATTATTATCCTCAAAAGATCCCGTGTTATTATGGGGTATTATCACAAGGTGGAAAAATGTGTATTGGTTAAAATGACAGGTAAAATTATCGACCTGTCAAAAACTCAAATCATCTCACTGCTATAGCTTGTATGTGAAAAGTGATAAGGGTATTTAGTGGGTATTTAGGAGGATATAGAGGGGTATACCAAAGAGTATTTAGTGGGTATTTAGGATGAATAGAGGTGTACAAATGGGTTTTTAGTGGGTATTCAGGATGAATAGAGGTGTACCAATGGGTTTTAAGTGGGTATTTAGGTGGATATTATTTATAGGGGTGTACTAATAGTATTTAGTTGATATTTAGGAGGATATACAGGGGTGTACCTAAAAAAAATTTGAACAATATGATATTCAAATTTTTAGCAATGGTTTGCTATGTGATTAGCATTGCATGTTATAAAATCTAATGAAAACTTGAATTGGCTGAGAACTTTTTTTTTAAAGTTGACAAATTTTGGAGGGTGCACTGCTAAAATTATATTGATGGATTGAATGGATAATGCTAAAAGTCCAAGACAAATATTTCTTGCATATTTAGGATGAGAACATGATAAGTGTTTATGAATGAATCCTGCTTTGTACTAGATGGACACACTGAACCTGATTTTTAACATGCTAGCTCATGAAAGCAACGGTCCACAGTAAGACATGCCACTTTAGTCAAACATATTATTCTGACTCTGGGCTGACCGGTCTTTACTCTTACTACTGCTGCGTGTTTAGGGGAGAAGCAGCAAGTACCAATTTTAATGTCTTTGGTTTGACCTGGCCAGGAATCTGACCAACGACCTTCTGCACTCGAGGCAACATGCTAACCATTACACCACCGATATCAATATATAAATAAATAAATAAAATTAAAATGATAAAAAATGGCACAAGGACTCTTCATTATTAGCCCCTTGTCTTGTCCTGAGACAAGGGCATTTAACATCCAGTGGGGATGAAACCATTTCAAACATGATGAAACGTGGAACCCAGACTTTCATTGAGTTCATTATTTTAGTTAGTTTATCTGTTTAAAATGAACTTTTGTCCAATTCTAATCAGATTTTCAGTCTGGAGAAGGTATTCCTCTTTGATAGATTTTCACTGCTTTGAATTTTATTGATTAGGAAGTGTCAGGAGTGATTTTCAACTACAAAATATTCGGCTGTAAAGATGTGAATTTGTTGACTTAGCAAGATAAGAAAGATTTATAGACAGAATTGAAATTTACTTCTCACTATAACAAGATATGATATAGATAAGTCAGGGATATCAATGGGATATCCTAACTACTTACTGTTTTTTTTGGGGTCATTAGTGTTAAAACTTGTTAATTGTCTGGAAAAGGGAATAGGATTCCTATAAAAACAAAGCTTAAAGTTAATAAGTCTTTTTTAGTTGACTTAAGGGGCATCTTTTTTCCTTCTTCATTAATCAACAAAAATGTTGGCTTAATACAAACAGTATGTTACAGGTGTCAATATACTAAATCAACCAATCAGATTAAGAACATATTCAAATCAAAACAAAATATTCTTACTGAATTTACTACCATATTAAAATTGTCTTATAGATTTGTTTCTTTTTGACTCCTACAGGAAGATAAATTTATTAGGATTAATATGTGTCTAAGTTTGTTCATTTCTGGTTTTGTGGGAAGAAGTTATAACCCTCTGAATACATGGCTTATTTGAAGGGATTTTCTGGCAGTAAATACTATTTTTAGATAGGATAATGGCATTTCACTACAAGACTTCAAATGTCAGGTGAATTTTTTTCAGGCAACCTGCATTAATACCCATATGATTCAGGATATCCATTGTGTGTATTGGCAAGTTAAACTTAAGGAAAAATTGCTTGACGAATTTGAAAAATCAGAAATTTGGTTGTTAAGGAATTTATTGGTTTACATCTATATTGGTGTGTTTGATCTAGCTTGCCAAAAAGGGGACTAAAATGCATTGTTTAAGGGGGTACCCAACACCTAGGGGAAATAACTCTGTAAGAATCGTCTAAACGTTTTAATCAAGTATCATTTTATATTAAAATCAATGCATCTCAGTGATCAAATTTTTTATGATTTATTATTTATCTATTGAAATAATTCCAGAGAAATGTGTGGTTCAAATTTCTTGAAATTTTCATGTTTTCCTTTTTTCATCAAAGTAAATGTCTATACGGAAAGTCTGTAAAATGTGGAAAAATATTGTATTGTCACGTGTTTAAAATGAAACATTTTATTGGATTAAAATTTTAGCTGTATAATAATAACCTTTATCCAGTACCAATAATCAATGTTACAAAATATCAAAAGGATCAGTTAGGCTGTGTCTGTTTTTTTTTGTTTGTTTTGCGTCTTTACAAATTTTTGAAACCTACCAGCCAGCCAGGACGAAAAACACACACAGAATAAAAAACACAGCCTTTGGGATAGATAAGTCAAACAGGCTAACACCAATTCATAAAAGTTGACATCTATCTTTGCAATAAATCTATCTATATATCTATAGAAACATGCTAAATTTAAAATCAGCGAATATTTTATGTATGAATAAAGCAATTTGGCCACTCCAGATTTATTTTTAGTTCTTTGGATTTTAAGTGATAAAAATAGGCGTGAACGAGTGAAATGTTTTGTTTAAATTTTGTTCTTGCAATAGCAAAATATTGGAGTGCAACCTCAAAAACTGATGCCAATGCATTCCTTTATTTTTGTATTTTTTTAGGAGTGAGCGAAAAAATTTTATTTTCTATTTTTAGGAATGTCATGAAAATTTCTAAAAAGTGAAAAAATATTGGAGCGAGCAAAGTTTTTTGAAATTTTGAACCCATAATATGAGGAGCAAGCGAATCCCAAGAACCATTTATTAATTTGTAGTGGCCTATAGCTCATCGAGTTGTTCAACCAATTATTTTCTGAAATATTTTTGTGTGTGTTTTTTTTAACTCAGTAACAATAAAACCTACCAGCACACGGACGCAAAACAAAGAAAAACACAACTATGGCCTTAACTGGAATAAAAGTAATTGTGCCCAAACCAAACTGTCTACCAATGACAGCCCCATACAAAAGCAACTTGCAGTCATATAAAAAGTAATGATGCTGTTTGGGGTACAATTGTATATCAATAGTTGCCCCTCTACTTCAAAGGGAAGATACAAGTATACTCACCTCATGATTGGCCATTTTTCTTCCGACCACTCTGAAGGTATTATTTCCAGTGTGTCTGTATATTTGTACTTTAGATAAACCTTGCTGTCCAGCACTGCCAGCGGGCACCCACTTTTTACTGGGGTCATCATATAACATAACATTAGCCCGGGCTGATACTATGGGCACTTCACTGAAAACAAAAAACACATACGCTTTTAATATCTGGGCACTTTAAGAAGCTTTACTCAGAAAACAGTACCCATTTATCCGTCGCATGTACATTCTTCAAGTATTTTAGATATGAAGCTATTATAGATAGATAAAAATTGTTAAGCCTTCAAGCCAAAATCAGTTTTGTAACTTAATTCAATTTTAAGATACCCAATACTGGAACAAGCTTGAAACATATGTTGAATGATGACAATGTAAACATAACTGCAAAGGCAAGCATTTTTATATACATATGCAGAGACCCCCACCCCCACCCCAACACACACACACACACCAAATAAATACAGCTGCCTATTGAAAATATGTTCAATACAGTAAACCAATATGATGATTTTTTCATACAAAAGAATCATGGTGCTTGTTAAGTTGCAGATGCAATGTCTAAAAAGTTGAAATACATTTATGAATGTGGATACAGTGTTAAATGCAAAAAATGTTAAGTGTACATGTACTACACATGGTTAACTATATAATGTATATGAAGGAATATCAATACTGATAAATTCTGCAAAAAATACATGGTAGATAAAATTCAATAAAGAGTAAAAAGTTTACAGACGACTACCTTACTTGCCACTTCTTCATCTAATTAAAATGAAAAAGTTAAAACACTTCAGTAGATTATCATATCCTTTTATCAATCATGCATATCCTGTCTAAAATTAATTGTTATAAATTCACCTTTTGTCAATTAAAAACTACTAGTTATCTGTACAATATGGATTACCTAAATTATCTCGTCTGGAGTACAAAGCCAGATATTAGCTCAAACCTTTAGTAAGTTCTAACTTTATCAAGTTTAACATTCAATTCTGGCTAATTAAATACTTTTGTTGGAGTTATTCTAACATTTGGCCACGTCAACAAATTGACAAAGTTTTATTTTGATGAATTGTTTTGGTGTCAATCCATGTCACAAAGAAATCAGAAGCAGAACAACCAAGTCAATCATATTTCATAATGTCTTGTATGCTTTTTAGCCAATTTTACCTCTACAGCCACTTATATTTCAGTCTTTGCAGATATCATGTATATCTACATGTATATCTAACTCTTATAATTAAAACTTAACAAGATTTTTTCAATGAACAAAACAAATAATTTTTTCATATACACTCACATACAAGATAATTTGTACTATGACAGACACAAGTCATCTGTAATGTGATGAAATCAAATTTGTTTGTTTTTTTGGCCAAACTGGGCAACCAATACATGAACAAATTAGGCATTTTTCCTAGAACTGCTGCCTCTGTAAATTATTTGAATTAGTATAATATTGTTAAGTCATCACTACTGTGCTTCCAAGCTGTAAACAATTTACATGGTCATATTCCATCCAACTGTGTAAAACCCTGAACATAGTTCCATGTCTCAATGGAAGGTGGGCAGCCACCTAAAACTTCAACTAGATCATGGGTATAAAATACATATAGAAACTAATGGCAGGCTAACCAATTTAGATTTCACCAACACTGTGGTTGATATCATTGCCTAAAATTTTTAGGATTCAGTTTTAGTTTTTGTGACTGAATAGAAGGTGCAATCATATTTAGATTGTTCTGTTTTTTCATTCCAATAAAAATAACTGTAAGGCAAAATTGGATAAATAGAGAGATTAGGCCCTAAGCCAGAATAGTATTTTTTTAAAAAGGGACCTTGGAAAGGCTGGATGTCTTGATGTCTTATTTTCAGGAATCTCATCCTAAGATTGCATTCAGGAACTGAAAGCTTTTCTTTTAAAGAGAAATCTTTTTTCATGTATTTTTATATATATATCTAATGTAATTCAGGTACTCTCTAGTCGGATTGAGTGAATTTTTGTTTGATTTTTATAGTTCATCTGCTACTGCTTTTGTTTTCCTTCAGTTCTTCCTTTGGCCACTTTTTGGGAGAGGTTTGGGATCCCACTTAACTAGTTTAACCCCACCATATGTCTCATGTGCCTGTCCCAAGTCAGGAATTGTGGTCATAGGTTTGTCTTTGTGTTTTGTTAATACATGTACATTTTTAATAATATTCAGCTAGGAGCAGTAATATTTAACATATATAGGCTGTTTATATGTGGAAAAAGGGGGATATGTGGAGCTTTTCATAAGGAGTGGTATTCCACCTTTGTTGAAGGTTAGATTAATAAATTCCCTCTGTTTTTCTTGTGATTGGAGTGCAGTCACTGACATCTACCCCATATCTTTTCACTTAATGCCACAACAGGAAGCTGTGAAAATACTGTTTTACTTATATAATTGTCGTCACTTTAAAAACTCAGCAATTTCAACAAGTATGTAACATTTTTGTAAAATTATCGATTGGAGGTGTTTGGTTATAAATAGATAATATCTGCATAAAAACATCACAAAGATATTTTAACACAATATTTGTACTTGATAGATCTTTATGTGAAGTTTGGTTTCTGTCCAATCTAAATCAACATTCACAAAATTGTATCAAATCTTACATTAAATTAAGTAATTTCTATGTGCCATGTCAAATAAAACTAAAAATATTGTTTGATTTTCTTTTTATCTAAAAGAAAGAATATGGAATACACAATCCACATTTTACATGTATATTTAGAAATAAATTGAAAATCAGCATAAAATAGAATTGTACAAGCATGCATGATAAATGCCAATTTAAGTAACAACTAATATATTCAAAATGGCAACATTTAAACTCAACCAGACAATCCCCCTTTATAATTATAATCATGATAATGTTCAGATCAATATATCAAACCTTTAGGTATTGATACATTGTGAATTTCTGGCTGAGTCATCCATACTGGAATATATTTGTAATGTCAAAATTACACAAAACAAGCACCTGCTTTACAGAATTAACACTGTAATAAATTATTAACAATGTAACAAACACTAACAACATTGTTATTATTTAATAAATTGTAATTAACAGTGGCTTTACCCATAAGGTGTAGTGTATAAATCCTCTTCCTCGTCCAAATCCATAATATTCCTTTCATCAATAAGAAAGATTAATTCAGTGTGTAATCAACTGGTACACACATATATACACAATACTTAAACAACTATTTATTTCCAATCAATTGTGTGTGAAGGTCCATACAAAAACAAAACTGATTTTTAACTGTACAAGACATGCCCTTATCTTAAATGTGGCAGCACTACCAATCACAAACTCCCTGTGGTTAGAAATGTGTTGATTTCTTATGAATCAATAGATACATTGCAAGTTCTGCCTAATAATATTCCTGTTCATTGTAATTAATTAATAAATAAATAACAAACTTGGAACATTGCTATTATGCTTCATTTCAAACAAAACTCTATCATGCTGACAACAGGCTCTAACTTAATTAACTTTAAAGGATTTATACCAAAATTAATTTCAAACTATTACATCGGGATTACTGACCACCTAAAATTGTTTCAAGTTGGTGAATCTTAAACTCTGTGATTTGCTTTGCAAGCATAACATGATATGACCAGAGTACATTGACATGGGAAAGTTGCACAAATGAACATTTGGGTAAGTGTAGACACAGTATTTTCCTGGACACACTATTGATTAAGCTAGACACTGCAATGTGTTGAAGGCCGTAATGGAACCTGTAGAAGTTTAAATTCTACTGTCTTTTGGTGGGTGGCTGTCTCATGGACAATCATGCCACATCTCCTATTTTTATACAGTAATGTGCTTTATCAAGATTAAGCATTCAATAAAATCTGTTGACATATTACCAAAAGCACTCACTGAGAAAAATCTAATGAAAAAACACCATCAAAATGTGATGAAAAATAAAAATTTCTCATCTCCTCCAAAATCTACACAACGGACCATGAAAATTCAGTCAAGGACACAAGACTTATGCCAGACTGACATGTAATTCGTAATAATATATAAACATACCTAAATATTGCTATCTGCCATGTATACATGTAGTTACTGTGGAATTGATCTATGAAAAGTCAATGGATTATGAAAATTAGGTCAAGGACAAATCCATATGTCAGACTGACATGTACTCCAAAAAATGTATAAGCATACCCAATATTGTTGACCTTCCATATATAGATACTGAGAAACAGATCTAAGCAAAACTTGAACCTGTTCATATCAATGAACCATGCAAAGTAGGTCAAGGACAATTGTCATGTGATTATTCATCAATTTCACAACAGGATCTATAAGCACACCAAATTTGGTCATTCTAGGTTTAATACTTTCAGAGATAGCCACCACTGCCGCCCAAACTTCGTGGCAGGCGAGACAAAACATCCCCAAAATCAGGTTGGGAAAGATCGCCAAAAATCAAATTGAACCTTTATCTATTTCCAAAAATCAATGTCCCAAAATATATAACAATTTTTTACAGTTGTATAATATCCAGATACTCTTGAGCACTGGTATCCCTAACCTGGTTAAATAATGCCATGTCAAGTATAAACAGAAGGATTAACAAATTATTGGCTCTGTTGACCATGTTAGGACCATTGACTTAGCATTCCTACAACATGACAATTCAACTGGCATCTGACAATAAGATTTTCAAAGTTTCGGCAAATATGAACCCAATTATGGCTCTGGCAAGCATGATCAGAATAAAATATACTGAATTGTTGAATATGGTAGAAACAGGGATGGGGTAATTGTAATACAAATGCATGTAATTGTCAATGAGTGTAATTAATTACAAATTTCAAAGAAATTGCAAGTAATGTGTAATTGACCAAATTTTCAATTACTTGTAATTTAATGAATTACTTACGAAAAAAGGCCTGTAATTCCAATTACTTTTCAATTACTTTCAATTAAACACTGATGGATATTAAATTAAAAAATTTGTCCTTGTTAGACCTTGTGAGACTACTTATAAAAAAAACCTTAGCTGACCTTTGAACAAAATACTATGATGATTAATTTTTTTCTAGAAATTTGCATGTGTACTTCATACAGTGTTCTCCCCCGAAATTTTGAATAGCACTGTGGTACACACATGGAGTATTAAGGAATGTCCTAATGCCGCAGCATAGTTGCAGAGAACATGTTTATATTGGTTACTCTGTTGCATGTGAAAAAATATATTTGCAACTGCACTCGATACAAAAATATGCATTTATCTATGCCTTAACCTAATAAATAAAATCTTCTAAATCTGAAACAGAGACAAAAGTCTCAGTCTGAAATAAATGCCACCAAAAATATTTAACCTTCTTTGTTAAAATGTGCATTGCAACCAGAGTCCCTAACCAGTTTGACCAGACAGACATTGGTCCAATTTACAGACACTTTAATTTTTGTCATTAAAAGCAATAAATACTGCCCAGTTTTAAAGGCAATTGCCGCAAACTAAAGGAGTCCATGTTCCTTCCCATGTATAAAAGCCAATTTTTTGAAAATCAACATTCCAGATACAGACAGAAAAGTTCTTGAATTTGAACTCATACCTGTATTTGATTTGTTAAAGCAGAGATTCATCATTCCTAAAGTTACTGTTATGAAATGAAAGTGTTTTATTCAAAAACATCGTTTGAGGTGTGAAGTGTTGCAAAAAATCTTGATCTGGATGTTGAGAATGGGTGGAAATATGTGGAACAATACCGGAAACCATCCGATGAAAAGCTCGAAACAAGATCTTTGAAGTCGTTATAGTTTTCATTTTGTGATGAAAAAGTGACGGAATTGCAAAGTTTTGTGTCATTCTTGATTTTGACCTGAACTCATGCATGCTTAATTTATATTTTCAACCGCATGCTTTTAAAAATACAGATTTCGCTTATCTTTAAGAAAAACCGGAATTCATGATCTTTTCAATAATCTCTGACGCTTGCTTATATTAAATTAAATTAAATGCTTAAAACGCGAGTGAAGCCCAGATAATCAATACTGTACAGTTACCTGGACTTTTTTCAATCCTGTAGAGGTGCAATCAGGTGTGAAAGTGATGATTGTCACACGCTGTTATCTTTTGATTAGCCCATTGATCAGGGTTGGGTCGTAATTGGATTACATGGTATGTTTATTTAATAATTACCATGTTTGACAGTTAATTAAACCAAGCTTCCTGTTAAACTAATTAACATTGAAATTTGATATAGCATTGCGGTAAGTAGGTTAGCGCTGCCGCCAAAACATAAAGTGCTGAAAACCGCAGTGCTATAAGAGCATGGGGAGAACAATGCTTCATAGTGTCAATGGTGGACCGTAGAAAACAATTTGAAAAACTTTTTCGAAGTTTATTAGCAATTTTACAAAGGACCATCTAAAGACCATTTCATAAAAGTTTAGCTCCAACTGGTTTCAGACAATCAGTTTTTCAATAGAAATTCCCATATCATCCTTATGTAAATCTAAGATCAGCTGTGGCAGTCATCATGGTACTTTGGTGGTCATGGCAGATTCAATTTTGGTAAAGGACAATTTGCTTCCAATAGGCTCAGCAGTTTCAGACCAGAAGATTTTTCATTGAATTTTCAATATGGTCCTATGTTAAACTAAGATTGGCTGTGGTGGCCATCTTAACTGATTGGTGGGTTTGGCAAAGGACCATCTAAAAATTTAGTTCCAATTCAAAAACACTTTAAGACAAAAAAATTGAATTTCCCATAGTCCTATGTGAATTTAAAGGAATCTGAAGATACCAAAGGGGCAGACAGAAATCGTTAAGTCAGAAGACAGACAAGACCATGGCCAACAAAATGAAACGAAAGACAAACATAGAACAAGTTTGGCTTTGATGGCCATCTTAGTTGGTCGGTGTACAAAGTCAGATAAAATTTGGTCATGTTGGTAGAGGACTATCTAAAGACCATTTCACTAAAGTTTACTTCCACTTGACTCATCATTTTAAGACAAGAAGATTTTTAATTCAATTTCCAATAGGGTCTTATGTAAAAAAAAGAATTCGGCAGTGGTGGTCATTTTGGTTGGTTGGTGGTCATGCCAGATAGAATTTTGGTAGAAGACCATCTAAAGACCATTTCAGTAAAGTTTTGATCCAATTGGCTCTGCAGTTTCAGACAAGAAGATTTTTTAGGACAACCCCTTGTTTCTATTTTAAGTATCAGCTGCCATGTTGATTGGCCAATTAGGACATCTGATAAAATTCTGAAAGGGAACCATCCAAGGACAATTTTACCAAAGTTTGGTCAAAATTGGTCGAGCGGTTTTAGTGGAAAAGAGTTCAATGTAAATTGAGGACATACGACTGACAGACTACAGATGGAAAGTGATAAGAAAAGGTCACATGGCCTTTTAGCCAGGTGAGCTAAAAAGGGGTAAATTTACCTGTATCATACCAAAATATCAGTGAAATGTATCATATCATATCATGACCAACAGTACAGTGAATATTCGATAAATTGTTTCACCCCTACTATACACTCAGGTCACCATCCTGCTAAGCTCCATACAGCTACTTTATATAGTTATTGAAGAAATAGAATCATACTGTGGATGTAGTTTGGAGGCAGACAGAAGTGGATGTCATTGATATGGATCCAGAGGTCTCACACTACAGTTGGACGTTGTCCTTTGAAATCAATGTTAAAAGAGCAATGTTCACTGATTTGACCTGAACATATATAGGTATCATGAAACAGATATAAATGCATGGTGGAGCCTCACAGCATGTTACCCATAAAACTCGTACAAATTAATTTGATATTATTCTGTCTTGTGGTGATTTCTTAATAAAGTTCCTTGTACTTACTCAAGTCTTGTTATCTACAAGGCATTTCAGCAAAAAATGTGTTGCGAGTTGTCTTGAAAAAAACTGGGTAAATTTGCACAACTCTTTCATTAAGTACTGTGCCAATCTCAGAAGAAACTCTGAAAAATCTCAGCAAAATGCAAAACTCATCACTGAGTTTCAAGTGATCTCAGATTAAACTCTTGGTTGGGAGGACAGATTTTCTGGACAAACATGACAAACTCTGATGAAAAAAACTTAGGTCATTTTGTGAGATCTTGTGAGTCAGAAGTTGCTGACAGAAATAAATATAGGTCTTGTATCTGGAACGGAGCATCAATTCTGGATGTTGGACAAAACTTCGCTGGCAACTAAGATCGCACCTGCCCCATCTTATTTTGATTATTTTTAATCAAAAGTCCCATAACTAGTAATGTAAGAATAGCCATAGCTGTAAATCAGGGAAGATAATTGTGACAGAATTGGAAAGAGGTCAACTGATCCATTTCAAATTGTGTCATAATTATCTCCCCTGATTTACAACTATGGCTATGCTAACATCACAGTCTATGGGACTTCTGATTATTATCAAATTTTTAAACTGTACTTGCTGGCGGCAAAATCTCACTGAATACCCATTCTCGCCAATGTAACCATTACATAAAGCTGGTTGAATAGTATTTTAAACAAAAAGAGTATTTGATAACATAGATATTTGTCTTTCCAGTTCACCATTTTTCATGCTGAAACAAATTTCCGTTTAGAACACTGCTGCATGGCGAGATTGGGTACCTAGCAAGATAGGGTCATCGGTCAGTAGACCTAATTAGATCACACCAATTAGTGACAGGATGTGAAATTACCTTCAGGCACTTTTTTCTTTATCTGTTGCACAGGTGAAGTTGTTTATTGGAGCAATAGCCCTTTTCGAAAACCCATTTCCGGATGGCAGTGGTTCCTTCTAAAATAAAATTGACCATTCTGGTTCCCGGCTTACGGGTAGTGTGGCATAAAGTTTTCATAGAAATCACCGCTAAAACGAGCATCAATTTCGGTCGAGTACAAATAGTTAAAGCTTTCATTTTTAGTTTTTATAAATTAAAATGTGGAGCGTAAATACCTTACCTATTTCTGGCAGTCGTAGGAAGCAAATGCTTTAAGATAAAGTACAGGGGAAAGTCGAGTTTTTCTCCTTGCTCATTATTACGTCGATGTGCTGCACTACCCACAAAGGGCAACAACTCTTACAAAATCTTATTTTTAAACCAAACTCGGACTTCCGGAAATATGTTTTCGAAAAGGACTATATACAAGAGGATTAGTGGTACTCCCATAGGATCTTTTATAGCTGAAAGCCGTAGTAACTCGAATAATTCAGTGCCCTCTAATAACTACATCATTAATGGAGTGATCAGTGTAATATTTTGGTTAATAGCCGTAGTTTTAAATCAAGGGACAGTGATTTTGTTACCCTGTTTTTGCAGCCGAATTTCGGCTGTTTCCCCTAGAGTCATTTCCCAAAAAGTTGAGAA
>JARWCS010356931.1:0-10796 GCA_034783895.1 Geukensia demissa
TACGAGGGCTGATATGGATTTTGCATGGGTTTGAAATCCTGCAGATCTCTATTTTAATTGGCTCGCTAAAAATACAAAACAAATTTCCAAACCCTAATTTTCTTTTCAGCAAATTGGGTTTTTTAAATATTTTTTTTAGTGTTCCTTTATCAATTCATTAAAGTGTTTCTAAATATTTTGAAGAATTGTCCTCACAGAAATTAAATGGCAATTATTTCTTAAGTCTTATGATCTTTCATGAAATGTTAATCCTATTTCTTCAAGAAATTCACTAGCAACTCTGCAATGTATAAGTGTGATGTACCAATATAATAATGAACATAACTTTAACAAAAAATACATGATTATCTAATTAAACTGTAATAATAAAACATGTAATGACTGTAACTGAAATGGCATGAACATGATAAAAGGTCAACAATAAACATTTTTGTTTTAACACAGAAGTCAGCAGATGTCAGTTGTAGACCTCTACTGACCTCCCCTACTGAAGAGTACCATATATATGTACATTAAGAGCATGCTAGTATCTAAGTATTTGAACATAGAGCCTATAATGAAAGAACACAGGATGATAGAATGAAAAACTACTCTAGGATTTCTGTGCATATGTGTGTAGGTCAAACTGTTTTAAACATTCATGTTAGTCATGTCAAACAGCAACTAGTCTGTATTTTTCATATCATCAAACATGTTTAAATATCAGGTATTAGTTTGTTCATTAAAAATTTTGTAAGCATATCTCATATACTTTTTCCACCAACTAATAATCTAAGGTCCAGGTAAGGGGATTAATGACTTGAGATTAGAGGGAACCCCACAAGTCAAAGAAGCAAATGTTTTAACAAATTTAAGTTACCCATAAATCATATGATTTCGTTATACATTTTTTCCACTTAAGAGGTAGGGCATTTCCTTGGCCCCCATGAAGGCCATCTGTAGTAAGCTGTAGTCAATTGATCAACTTAGTTTTTGCCAAATATCCACACACATCCACAAATTTTAATCAACAAAGTGCAATAACATCTAGTGAAACTCTGCATAAATTTTTAATAACAAAACTGAAGAATTTTTACATCAAACTAGTAAGTCTTTTAGAAGTATCATAAGCAGACAGACGAAAAAAATATTCTAGCTTTGTTCTAAAGGAATGGCATTCACTTTTGAATTGAAGAAATGAATATATTATCAGTTTTTCCTGCATAAAAACAACCTGATTATGCAATGTATTGTGTAAAACAGAGAAAATGTGTCCATGGGACAAGGATACCTCTCTCTAGCAAACAGGAAGTAGACACATGAGGGCCCTGAAAGGGGTAAAACTTTCCCTGATAATGCTTCAGACAAAATATCAAATCAATCAAACATATACAAACCAAGAAATCTTCGACTAAAGTTGACAGACAGACGGACTGAGGAGGGTAATGCTTAATCCCCCCATCGCCTAAAGGCTGGGGTATAATTAAGTTAATTATTGTGGTAATACAAAAAGTAAATGTAGCTGTTTTAGTTGCCAAAGTAACCATTTCTCCAATATATTCTAGCTGCATACTGGTGCAAAAATTACAAAGAATATAGATTAAGGAAAGCATTATCTGCATACAAGTTTTTTCTGGCCGCTGAACACTGAAGCTGATATATACATGTATGTACCTTAACAGACAATTTTCCCTGTCAATTATAATGATACTTATACAAGACTACATTATTCAGTAAAATACCTAGTAAAGGTTTCATTTTCCAGGCTTTCATATTGACTTTGGATTAATATGTTTTTGTATTTGTTGCAGGCTTTACCAACATTTATCATTTAGTACTAAATAAAGTAAACTAACATATACAATACTGAAAGATCTTTGCCAGCTGTATTTACATGTAACTGCTGTGACAGATATCGATATCATCACGCCTTAATCATAAACCTTTATATTATTGATCACATGACAATGTCACAATTGCAAATTCTAATACAGACCAAGAATTTCTTCTTTTAAAGTATATGTTAAACATAATATGATATGGCTCTTTCAGTATCTAATCCCATATCAACCCTCAACCAGTATCATCTTTCTAGACAGTCCTGGGATGATATTGGGGTCTAGGTTTGATAAAGGATGTGATATGGAAAAAGCCCATGTAATATTATCTATTTATACAAATGCAATCATTCGAACCAACTGGAGATACAAACATTCTTTATCAATCATAAAAGTATTTCTGCTGTATGGTATATATGTATACTGTGTTTATCCCAAAACCAGCCTTTCCTAATACTAATTGCAGTTAAGTGTGATAAAAAGAACCTCCATCAATGACCCATTTTTGAGTTAAACATGATAAATATACTATTATGCTTCAAAAACTATAAATGAATCTGCAGTGTTTACAATTTCTATACATCAGCATTACAAGATATACAATTGTATTAACCATTACATATAGCAAAGTACAAGTATTTATAAAATGAACATTGTCTAAAATAGATAAGCATGATTTGGTGATTTTTTAAGCAATTTATGTGACTGCCTTCTATAACCAAAATTTTAATTCCATTTACAGTGCATTTCATAATATTAAACCTGTATTTAGTGACCACCTATTTTATGAGACCACTACATGTATATCAAAGTGTCTTTGGAAGGATATATGAGAAAGGTTTGACTGAGAAACGAATAAAATCCCATAAAATTATCACAGCGATTAACCTTTTATACAGGAACCTCGCCAGAAGAAAAACTTGCCAAAGACCATTTATTGCAACATTTGTTTTGTAACTTCACTGTAAATAACCTTTACACTAATAAAGACCACTCCTAATATAAGGCTACTTTTTCTAGGCAAATGAATTACTGCAAAAGCCTAGTGGTTGCTGCTGCCTAAATGCATAAAATCTTTGATTGATCACCTGCCAGAACAAACCAGACACTAGAATTGGCTTCTGAGTCTCAACTTCTTAGTATATGACTTTTAGGGGTAAGAGTTGACTGGTCATCTCTGAGTCAGAATAATGTGTTTGAGTAGAATAACGTCATCCTGTGGATTGTTACCTGTGAGTTACCGGTAGCGTGTTAAATATCCAGCTCAGGGTGTTGGTCTAGTAATTCATTCATGTTATATTACAGCGCTCTTGTCCTGAATATGCATGAAGTATTTGCTGTTACTAGTTAAAGCCTAAAATAAAATATTGTTTGTCTGTTGTTTAACGACCAACCCCAAAAAATCTGCATAACTATCAAAATTTTATTGTCTCAATTTTTATTTGATCCAGATATTCCTGTTACTGGTATTGTAAATGTTTTTTTGAATGTTAGATATTTTGGAGAGAACAGTTACTGTATTTCTGTAACCACACCCATAAAGAAGGTGATAAAATACCACACATACTTACCGGTGACTTTGATGGCTTGCTTGCAAACACAAAAATCCGGGTGCCTGATAATGCCTAAAAATAACAATTTAAACTTTAATATTTCCCATAATATACAAATGATATTTTAACACATATATGAATTAAATTAATGGAACTGTGGCTGAATCAGTTCACAGACTGGGCAGTTTTCTCAAAAAAAAATATGAAAAATAAATGTTTGCATGCATAAATATTATGTGATAAAAGTTGACGAACCCAGTCTGTTCATAAACTGCCTTTTATTTATTCATTGTAAACCTGCTACATATATTATGTATTCTGCAGAAATTCAAAATATATTCCTACATGCATGACATGTATGTAAAATGTACATATAGTAATGTAAATTATTATACAGTTGTAATTTTAATCCAATGAGAAAGAGCTATTTATGACATGTGACTTCCCAATATATTCCCATATTGTACAACTGGAAGTTATAAAATTCCGTATTGGACGTCCCAATAAACCTGTATTTTTTCGTATTGTACGTTTCAAAAAGGGGAGATAACTAATGTTGTCTGTGTGTCCTATTTCAATATGTTGAACTGTATAATAAATAGATTATTTTACAGTGTTACATACAATACAAAAAACATTGTACTCGTCAGTATTGTATTGAAAACCGTATTGAACTTGACGCCTTCGCGTCTCGTCCAATACGGTTTTCAATACAATACTGACTCATATAATATTTTTCCATATTGTATGCAACACTGTAAAATAACCCAATATTATATGGACAAGCTACACTTAAAATGTACATGTAACTAGATTTGTTGTTGCATAATTCATTTTGTACTATGTCAAATCATATAGGTATAGAACAATAGATCAAGTTTCTACTCTTTCTTATATACATGTATCATAGGAAAAGTTTGCTTAAGCAAGAGTGATATTGCATTCCTACACCATTGTCCATGTCTATGTATTCATTCAAATTATATATGTATGCACATGTGAGGCTGAACTGTTTGAGATTTGTTCACTGACTATCCCATGTTTGTCCCATGATTGTTTTTTACAAGCATGACAATTGCAAGTGTTTGTTGGGGAGTTTTTTAACAGTCTTAAATATTTTTGTTATGCTGTTGGTATATCAAAGCATAATTTGTTCCCTTTGGAGTTTTTCCAGTTTAGATTTGCCCATTGACGAGGGCATACAGACTAGATGGCCCAAGTTCCATATTTAAGCCAGAAATTCAAAAGAAAGGAAAATTCTTATGTATGGGAAAAATTTCATCAGCTGTTATTTCAATATTCAATGAAAATATCAGAAAGTCCCCATAAAAATACTCTAAGAATTAAAACTTTTATTAGTTCAGGCCCTGAACTTGGAGTTAGATGTTAAATTTTCACTAGATTTGAAGAGGCAAATAATGCTCTCATCTCCGTGCATTTAACACAAAGTTCCTAAGTCTTTTTAAGAACAATTATGCTCAATTTTCTTTGTTTTGTAAAGTATTTTCTGTGATATCATCACCACACCCTTATAATACATGTACTAGTATTGTATAAATGATTACCTCACATACAGGTAATATTTATGATTGTTTATCTGAGAACCAGTACAAGCAGTTTATTCATCACATGTGAGTTATTTTCATTTTTGTAAATTAATTATCCAATTAACATTACATGTATTTGCTTACCAGAACTCTGTTTTCCCATTTGTCCGGTCTTATTTCTTGTTTTACCATACGCTTTATGTACAATTTTATTCTGCGGCCCAAATACTCTCTGATGGCATCTGTAATTAAATATAAATTTACAATTTTTGTATTAATGTTATTAGGGGCCTATTCACACTAGGCTTAACTTAATTTGGATCAACTGAAGCCAGTTTCACAGGTAACCTGTGTGTTCACACTAGTTTGGGTTGTGGCTTAACTTAATCCTGACTAAATTGAAAAGCAGAAATCAAAAGACCATAAGTAACATTACTTATTATGACATTTTGTCTTAAATATGCATGAAATATTTGCCACTGGACCTTAAACAACAATCAATCAATTAATTAAGATGTCAGATTTAATCCAGATTTGCAGTCACACAACAGTTTGATTCGGATTAAGTTAATCCAGGTTAAATTTAACCAAGAATGAAGGCAAAATGGCGTAATTCACATTTACCCAAGTTCATTTTTGGATTAACTTTTGTATTGTGAACAGGGCCTAAGTCAACATTGTATCAACTATTTATGGAAAACTGTATAAGACTAAGAGACCAAAACTTCTTACTTATTACTGAAACCAGAGGCTTCTAAGAGCCTATAAAATCTCACCTGGTATACAGTTGCTAAAACAAAGTTGACATCAAAACCATTTAATTTAACTTTGGTCCCAAAAGAGCAAGGCATATCAGATATAATACTGAAAGAGGCTACATTGTGTACCTTAAGTACCAAGTTTTGTAGGGGGACATTTTTTAGAAACTGGCCCCAGTTTTTCTATTAATAGTAATGGAGGCCATGTTGGTTAGCTGATTGCAACACGTAGATATAATTCGGAAAAGTGACCATCCCAAGACCATTCGACCAAAGTTTGTTTCAGATTAACACAGTGGTTTCAGTGAAGATGATTCAAATATAAAAATGCTTACAACTGGGGCAAAGTGATAACAAAAGCCCACATGGTCTTTTAGGCCAGGAGAGCTAAAAAGTGACACTATAATTTCTCTGAAGTGACAGAAATTTTCTTGGTACAGAACTGATAAGTTAAGTGAATAGACAGTAATTTAAGAGTGACAAATTTTGCTCTTGTCACCAGATTTACACAATAAGAGAAACCATATTATGTTATTTTAACCAGTTTATTTATCCTATTTGTACTATGTATTTAGAGTCCAACATACATATTGGTGGCTTGAACACCAAATCATATGACTTTCGCTGGTCCAATAACAAAGGTTCAAAAATATACCATCAGTTTATTTTACAGAATTCATTTTCTGGTGCAAGACACCCATGCTGTTTGATCCATACAGGTTCTAGAGACTATGGTTTCACTGTATTGTACTTTTAAAGGTATAGGTTCAAAACACAAATGCTGATCGATCCATATATGTTCTAGAGCAAAAGATACATTTATGAATGTATTAAGATACATTTGTAAAAGTTGGAGACACTCATGGTGTTTGATCCATACAGGTTCTAGAGCCCAAGGTATGATTGTATTAAGTGCAAGGTTCAAATCACCCATGGTGTTTACTCAATACAGGCTATAGTGACCAAGGTTTCACAGTTTTGTATTAAGATACAGGTTCTAGATCCCAAAGTTTGACTGTATTTATGGTAGATAAAAGTTGAAGACACCCATCCAAACCAATTCTGTTGGCTATAAAGAAACCAGTAGCTAATCCTTGAAATGGAAACATGTCATGTGTTAATTATAGGTTAAATATACATGTACATTCCTAAGGTTCAACATGATCAAATTCTATCAATAAAAGTTTGTACTTTTTGAAACAATAATAGGCCATTTTGATGATGTCATGAAAGCATCAGCTATGTGTCTCTTTGACATACAGAAAACAAATGTCAGAAAAACAATCATTCTTTCTGATCTGCACATAGTAATTAGTTAGCTGTGGGATTTCTGTCTCTCTTAAGGGACCAATACAGGGTCAAAATAGTAAGGCAAGAAGCATTTTATTTAAGATATTAATAAATTTGAGGAATTCAACTACAAGGACATGTGTAGTTCTGGTAGCAAAATATGAGGGAATAACCATTTAACTTTAAGGGGGTGAGTATGGTTTTTTCTCATGCACAGTGTGAAATATTTTTTTAGTTTTTCAATGTGATTAGTCATTTTTTGTTTTAATTTAACATAAGCCTATATATGGAGGAAACCGGCTTCAGAATACTTTTTTGTTAACTGCCAGTCCAGAAATTTTTCATTGAGAATATTTTTTTTTGGAAGAACCATACCCATCCCCCCACCCCCGTCCCTCAGAGTTAAATGGCGGTTCCCTAATTGAAAACTGCATCAACTCTCATTACGTTTTTAATCAAAATGCAGAATGTACTTCAGTTGTACTGATGTTACTGTAAAACGAAAAGGCATTACATGTATGTCCCAATTGTCTGATCAAATATTACTATTTATTAGTATATTTCCTATTGAAATCTACTAATCTAATCAAAATAATAACAAAGAGAACTTCCTTGATGAACAGGAAATATTATAGGAATATATTTAATCATGTTAATCTTTTAAATGATTTTCACATATATAATATTTTTGCAAATTACTACATGTACATGAAAAATTAAATATTGAAGTGGCATTTGAATTGAAAATTATGATTTCTTGGATCCTTCTGCACCATTTTCACACCTCTAAGTTCAATTTTAAAAAACAGATTAAGAGTAGGTGTTGCAGAAAGAAGTGATTAACAACGACACATGCAGCTTTGTGCATTTGACAATTCTATATTTTATCATTTTGATAATCATATTTTCTATTCAAGATAATTAAATATCAAATTTGCAGCCGTGGCAAGAATAATTCCATCAAGTGCACAAATATGGACATGCTGTTGTTAATCACATATATGTATTTTTTGTGCCGCTGTTAATCAGTATATTAAACACCAATTGACCTAGTATGGAGGGGTGCAAAAATTGCAAAATAATTGAAAGTTACCAATATTACTTATCAGAATAGAATACATTGTACTGTAGTGAATTACTACTGCTAGTAGTTCTGGTACACAGTACACATAGAGAGTTTTGTATGTTAAAGTCTGGTGAAATTTCTCTGAAACTTTCACATTTCACCAGCCATCTCCGAGGTAAGGGTGAGTGTTTTTCATACAAAACAGTTTTTTTTAATAGTAAAAAACCCAAAGCTGGTGAAATTTGTCCAACTTTCATCAGCAAACTCCAAGGGCCAGTTTTTTTTTTCATACAGAACTCTCTGTGTGTATCGCATGTCTCTGTATAATAATCTATGAATGATCAAGGCATATCCCTCAATCTTTTGTGTAATATTATATAGGTTATAGGCAATCCAAAATAATCATTTCTATGTGTCTAACTATGTAGAAGTTGAAGTCTGACTTCACAAGAACATCAACTAATATACACCAAACTTTCTTGAAAATGTGGAAGTACTAAACAGTTCTTATTATTAGGTATATTACTTGAGAGCAGCTATCGACATGGCAGTCATTCAAATTACCAACCCAACATCACTCAGTACCTCTTCCTATTCTTGTACAAACTTTGCATGTATAATATACAGTCATCTGAACATAGTTGCTAACCTTTTGTTTTGTGCAGGTGAATAAAAATTCACTTGCAATGACATCCATTCATAATTACTATAAAATCACTTCCAATGATTTGCATTCATCACTAATGTACAATGTATACCAGTAAGTTAATATCAACAGATACCATTGAAATCTATCAGTCATCTAAGTTGAGCTTTTGAAGTTAATTGGCCCAAACTCTTTAAATAAGCCATAGATACAAGATTGACAACTTCACCAGATCTCAGGTTATTACACTTGCCCCTTGAAGTTTTGTGTAATGTTTTATCCTCAAATAAATCATTATATGTACATTGTAAGAAATGACAAAAATATCTCAATAAATCCTTTTATTCTGTTTTTGGAAATTCAATACATGTAAAAATAAGTTTACCTTTGAGCTAGCTGTTTTATGCCACTTTATATTTAATATTGATGAAGTATCAAAAGTCAATGGGTGACCCTTATTTTCCTCAAAAGTTTAATTCTATAATTTTTTAGTAAATTTCCAACATAAAACATTCTTAAAAATTTTATTTTTGAAAATGATGGTCACATTTATTATTCTGCACAGCACAGAGAATTATTTACGATTACATAAGTTTCTAAATAAGACTAAATATCTCTATCAGGAAAACAGAAGTACAAAATATTGCTAGACTGGGGTCAGGTAATATTTCAAAGAATAAACTGATCATTAAATAACAGTTTGGGCACAATGTGTCATATGAGGAATAGTCATGCATTCTGGAAAAACCCTAAAATGGGGGATATTTTGATAGTGTTCAAAATGAACCTTTTTACTTCAGATTGATTGATTGTTGCTTTAACCATCCAGTGACAAATATTTCATGCATATTAAGGATGAGAGCATATTAAAGAATGATGATGAATGAATCCTGCTTTGTACTAGACCACTGAGCCGGATTTTTAACATGCTAGCTCACAAAAGCATCAGTCTGCAGGAAGATATGCCACTTTACCCTGAGACATTATCTCAACTCTGGCCAACAGTCTTTGCTCTTACTCCCTAATGCTGCATGCTTAGCTGAGAAGCAGCAAATACCAATTTAAATGTCTTTGGTTTGACCTGGCTGGGGAACGAACCAACGAACTTCCACACTAACCATTACACCACCGAGACACTCTTTTTAGTTGAGAGTAAGGAGTTCTCACATATTATTCATTTGAAATGCAACATTTTTCCCAAGATCCTGAATAAATTTCAAATCTATAAAAGTTACATTCTTAGGCTTGTAACTATTTAAAAAATGAAAATAGATATATTATTTTTTATTAAAGGTTACAGGATTGAATAAAATATGAGCCACTTTAAATGAGATGGCTTAATTAAAACTTTTTTCAATTTTTAGCACTCCTAACCTCAATTTTATACCCATTTATGATTTGATGTTTATTATATTTGTAAAGTCAGCACCACTTACAACAGGGACGTAAATAACATATGTCCCTTGTTACACTAGAAAAAAACAGCACAGGTGATGATATAATTACTAGTACACAAGACACAAGAGGCTACACTGTCGAACAACAACTACTGGAAATTGAATCTCTTATATTACCTGCATATTTTTTCTGAATAATTTTATTAGTAATACCTTCTTGCAAATTGCCAGAAATCAATGATAAATTTTGCAATCATCTATTATAATATTCCAAGTCTCTTCTAAGTTAAGTGCACGTAAGATCTCCAAAGAAGGTGGCAGGGTATGCAAGAACTGCACAGAAAGGGGAAAAATCTGATGCAAACTTGACATTAAAACCATTCTGAATGGCTTTCATTTTCATCATTGTACACCCCACCCATTTGCAGTATACTGTAGATATTCATTAAAATATTCAAAAATTAGCTTTAAACTTTTGTTTTAATTAAAAAACTATAGAGATTTATATTTATCGATTCGTGAAATTTTATAAAATAATCTAAGAGACGTGTTATATAAAATTACACTTTTGGTTTAATTTTGGAGTTGCCAAACTTTGAACAGGAAGTGGAGGGCAAATGTCAATTCTCACCTTGTAAATCTTTCGGTACATTATTAACCGCCGCCATTTTATATTTTTTTCTGCAAAACTACAAAGATGTAGCGTCTTTTGATCTTTGTAC
>JARWCS010356942.1:0-10795 GCA_034783895.1 Geukensia demissa
TGTCCAGCACTTTACTGTGTCCAACACATTACTGTGTCCAGCACATTATTGTGTCCAACAAAATACTGTGTCCACACATACCCAAAGGTTCATTTGTTCACCTTTTACATGTCAACATGCTGCGCTTGCGAAGCACCTAAGTTAAGATTTAATATGGCCCTTTGCTCACCTAGCACTTTAACTAATTGAGAAAAAATTGCAGAAACCATTTTTTTCATATAAAGTGCCCTTGCCATTATAAGCTCCCTCTCAGCTTAATTTCGTTTAAAATCCTTAAGCACCCCCTCAAAGTTTCGGTATTGCAAAGCTTACAAGCTAAAAGAACAGGTAATTCTTTGTGAGAATGACATTTTAATATCAAGTGACATTTAATGTAGGGGAGGGAAACACGAATTTTACATTTCAGGCATTACAGAAATATAAAGTAAATTGTTTTAAAAACCTGACTTAAATTGATAGAAGTCCAAATGTTGCCGATTCTAATGAATAGAATTTACCAAATTCCCAGTGAAATTGTACAACAGTACCTCATGGGGGAAGGGAGGGGTGAGCTTGACCATCTAGATTCACTCCTGTGCTGGTTGGAATTGCGTTTAGACATTTATTAGACAGAACTCTTTACATTTTTGTGTCGCCTGCTTCATTCCAAAGACAAATAATTAAACTTTCAGTTTACAAACAGATGTTTTACATGGGGTCATCTTCTAAACTGTCAAAAGGATTTCAATGATACTTCATATGAACTTTAAACACAATGTGTAGATTTGCATACAGGAGGATAATACATGGTGCTTCATTCCAAGGGGAGATAATTCATCCAATAGCTTACAAATGGATGTTTAATATTGTGTGACTTTGTAAGTGTATCTCCGCCTTAACCATTCAAAGGATTTCAATAAAACTTCACAGAGGGTGGTACAGGGGGGTCCGGTACACGGACGTACGAGAAATAAAATGTCTTTTCACGAGGAACGAAAAATTAGAAAATGGCTTGCACGTTGCATTTTGATCAAGACATGTGAAACATGACATATAACAAACCTCTAGCACAACAAAACGTGAAATAAAAATCGGTAAAAACGTTGCACAAAAATAACCCTGTACCACCCTCTTCACATGAAGCTTAGAAACAATGTGTAGATTTGCATATAGAAAGATTTTAACTTGTGAAGGTAATTTTCTATTAGAAAGGTACATTTAATGTGTTACCAACTCCTCCTATACAATTAAACCAAATTAGGTTGATTTTAAAGTTGTGGATTGTTTCTGTATACATTGAAGATGTGCACCTCTTATTTTTTCCAGTTAATCTGAATAGTTGAACTTAGTCAAAACAAGACATGGACTTTACATTAAAGCAAATAGAGAGCAGGCGACACACGTCTTCCAGGGAAAACTCAATATTAGAAGTTTTATCATTTTTTGTTAATAAAAGATATATTTGTCACAAAATTTGCCAAATAAATGAACATAGTTAGGTCGGATCATATCAACCAGTTTCTCAGAATCTTTTGAGTCATATTTCAATAAATTTAGTGAAAAAGTCTTTGTTGTTATTGACAGAAACATGAGAGCATGTGAATAAACAAAGTACATATATTAGGTTACAAAAAGACAACGTATAATGTCAGTGCATATCAGTTACTGATAGTTGATATGTCCAGGAAAGATGAATTTTAAGTACAATGAGGTGTTCTTGGAAAATTTGATTGCTTTTGTCAATAAATACTTGTCTGACAGATTTTATTCAGGTTAGTGGTGCCTATTATATTTCTCTATAATTCATCATTGAAGTATTGAGTAAACTGATAGTAGACCTATTTACTTTAAAAAAAAATTTCCTTTAGATAAACACTTATCATTCAGGGAATGTAAAATAATACACTTGGCCCACTTGTTTCTGGGTATTGTTTATTGTTAACTAAGTCTCTGGATATTTAAATCATTTTTAATAGTTTATATTTTGAGAGATAATGGTTAGACACCTACAGAAGGAAAATCAGAGTTTGTAGTTAAATCTGAATAATATTAAATAATATATTATAGTCACTGAACTTATAGTAGTGTACAGAACTGAGAAACGAATTCTTTGAAGCCATTCTGAATGTAAAAAGTACAGAAAATTCAAATTAAAAAATGCTGTAATAAAGTGTTTATTGACTGATAGTCTTACATGTACAGTAGAAATATACTTGGAAGGTAAAGCAATAGTCGTTGACGAAGGATCTTATTATAATTCCAAATATAGATATATAAATTAGCTTACACAGAAAACTGATATTGACTAACACAGCACCATCAAAACCAAGGTTTATCAGGAAGGTTAAGCAGCTGCTCTACTAGTGGCACCTGTTATGATATCAGAATGAAGCAAGAAAAGAAAATTTTGCAATATGAGTGGTTGTTGTTAATTTTGCAAATTCTTCCTTTTTTTTACTTTCCCAATGGTGATGAATTTTCCATTCAAAACACAAAACGTATTGCTTTTTTTAATATCCTTTCCAGCTTGTAAACAAATAAATGGCTTGAATATAAATACACTTTCTTTTTCTTTGCACTAAACTTCTCCTTGATAATTACTAATGACAAATAAAAATAGTGACAGTTTAGAATATTTTTACTTGCAGATCAGTACCTGAAACTGGAAAATTTAATGAAGAAGTTATCGAAACCATGCATTGCAGATATTAAGATGGGGCGCAAGACATATGATCCTGAGGCTTCATCAGAGAAGATAGCTCTAGAGATTGCCAAATTTCCTCCTGTTATGCAGCTTGGTTATCAGTTCTCAGGAATACTGGTAAACTAGACATTTCGATTTTTGTTTTGACATTTAAAATTTATTACCAATCTTAAATAGTTTGTGTTACCTCTGACTTACTTAAAACAAACTATCATTCTGTGGCTTTTATCAATTAAAGTTCACACTGATTAACTGAAAACAAAATATCAAACTATGGTTTTATTGAATTTATAAGTTTAAACTGAATACAATTTAAGTTTTTATGAACTTGCTGAAAACAATTTCAGTTTACTGGAACCCACTGACAACAGAATATCATACTGTGACTTTTATCAATTTAAGTTCACACTGGCTCACTGAAATATGTATATTTGAAACCTGTGACCACAACTCCTGACTTGGGCAGGCATGTGAGCTTTTATTAATTATGTCCATACTACTTCACTGAAAACTATTCAATTTCACACTGACTCACTGAAAACAAAATATCTTACTGTGACTTTTATCAATTAAAGTTCACACTGACTCACTGAATGCAAAAAAAACAAACTGACTTTTATCAATTTAAGTTCACACTGACTCACTGAAAACAAAATATAAAATTGTGACTTTTATCAATTTAAGTTCACACTGACTCACTGAATGCAAAGTATCACACTGTGACTTTTATCAATTTAAGTTCACACTGACTCACTGAATGCAAAATATCAAACTGAAACTATGACTTTTATCAATTTAAGTTCACACTGACTCACTGAAAACAAAATATCAGACTGTGACTTTTATCAATTTAAGTTCACACTGACTCACTGAATGCAAAATATAAAATTGTGACTTTTATCAATTTAAGTTCACATTGACTCACTGAATGCAAAATATCAAACTGTGACTCACTGAAAACAAAATATCAAACTGTGACTTTTATCAATTTAAGTTCACACTGACTCACTGAATGCAAAATATCAAACTGTGACTTTTATCAATTTAAGTTCACACTGACTCACTGAATACATATCAGACTGTGACTTTTTATCAATTTAAGTTCACACTGACTCACTGAATACATTTCAAACAGCGACTTTTATCAATCATATAAGATCACACTGAATTACTGGATCATATTTTCAAATTTTATCAATTGGTTTAGTTCACACAGATTTGCAGAAAAGAAGAACATAAAATTGTGATTTTATTTATTGTTCAAGTTCACATTGGCTCGCTGAAAACAAAATGTCAAACTGTGACACCTTTTAATTATTTAAGTTCACACTTACTCACTGAAATAAGAAAATCTAACTCGGTATCAATTGTGAAAGTCCACACTGACGGTCAGAGAACAGAGCAGTCAACTGTACATAAATTCACCCTGACTCATTGAGAAAAAGTCAAATGTTATTTAAGTTCACACTGACCCAATGTGAACAGAACAGTCACCTGTGCATAAAATTCCCACTGACTCATTGAGAAAAGAATAGTCAATTGCCACTTAAATTAACACTGACCCACTGAGAACAGGAAAGTCAGCTGACTAAGAATCACATTGAGAACAGAACTGTCAGATGTGACTAAATCTCACACTGCCTCATTGAAAATAGAACAGCCACTGCAACTTAAGTTCAAACTTAATTTTTGAGAACAAAACAGTCATCTGTGACTTGTGTTCACACTGACTCATTGAGAACAGAACAGTTTTCTTCAACTTAAGTTCACCCTGTTTCATTGAAAAAGCACAGTCAAGTAAGTAAACCCAGCTTTGACTTAAGTTCACACTGACTATTTGAGAACAGAACAGTCAACTGCAATTTAAGTTCACTTTTTAGTTTACACCCGACTCATTGAGAACAGAATGCTAAACTGTGGGTTTAGTTCACACTGACTCATTGAGAACAAAACCATCAATTCTGACTAAAGTTCACACTGAATCTTTGAGAAAGAATAGTAAACTGTGGCTTTATTTCACACTGACCCATTGAAAACATAACAGTCAAATTTTATCAAAGTTCAAATGACTCGCTGAGAACAGAAAAGTCAATTATGACTGAAGTTCACACCACTCTGACTCACTGAAAACAAAAAGTTAAAATGATCATTTGTTCAAGCTGAGAATGAAATGTGACATAAGCTGTTATTTAAAAAATGTACATGGTCCTACTGAAAGGTATTTGAGTGTGAGGGGTTGTGATTGGTTGATGGTTTCTAATAGGGGATTCACTTAAGAATACTTGGAATTAATCAGTGAAAATTTTATGCATGGTTGATGATATAAAAGTTTTTTTCTGAGATCCTTTGCATTTATTTCTTGACTAGCCCTTAGTTGAGCAATCTACCAGTACCCAATATTCAGACAAGTTTTTTCTTTACAGAAGTATGATATAGAGAAGAACAAGATGAAGAAATATGACAAGTTTTTCTGTAAAAGTCTGACAGAGGATACGATGACTGTCGATGGTAGGTATTACCATTTATTGTCGTAAACAAAGACAGATTCTTATCAAGTTACACTTGTAAACATGTTTTCATAATATCCAAGTTTAGACATATTCTCACCCCTGCCATTTAAACATCAATTTCACATTCTTAGAGGACAATGAACTTGAAATATAATACACTCCCTTTTAAGAGTTTTGGAAGTATTTTAAAAAAATACACAAATAAATTAAATATTTCTTTGAATATAACAAGGCTTTTTTCTATAAGATAGATAAATTGTATATCTAAATTTTAAAAGGAAAAATGCCAAAATTATTCTATTTATGTTTTGCTAATTTGAGAAATGATTTACCAAAAGTAACACCTGCTCAGTGTTTATATGCAGTTTACATATTCTGCTACATATGTGGCATGATTTTCTATGAGACAGCCACCCACCAAATGACAGTAGAATTTAAACTTCTACAGGTCCCATTACTGCCTTCAACAATGAACCAGAGTCCACACCATAACGAAATCTGTAAAAGGCCCTGAAATACAAAATGTGAAACTATACATAAAACATGACAATCGACCTAATCTATTGAAAAAATAATGAACAAGTAACAATAAATGACTAATTAAACAACAAAAACAGTACCACAGGTTTCTGGCTTTGAACATCTACCTTAAGATGACTTGGCTTACAAACAGTTCATTTCAGTGCATTTACTGTTTTATAGAGGTATTGTGTAAATAAAGCCAAGCTGAGATATATCTGTGGTCAAATAAAAGTTATTAATTGGGTTTTTTTGTGACCTTTAACTAAGACTTTGGATAGATTTTTTTCAATAGTAATTCCTGATAACCGAATTTATTTTTTTTTTTGCAATTTCAGGTTTAGGAGAATTTTTTCGTCAGGGAAAACATTACAGAAAAGACTGTATACAAGCTGTGATAACCAAGTTAAAAACAATTGAAAAGTGGTTTCTGAAACAGAAAAAGTATGCATTTTATGCCAGCTCATTGTTAATAGTGTATGACGCTGCTGTCAATTCTAATGATGATTCTGAAGGAGATATTGTATTGTGTTCTGATATCAAAGATCAAATGTCTGGCGACAATCATTTAAATGACACAGAAAAAGGTTCAGATCAAAATAGTACTTCCTGTTTGGACTGTAACTATGGTAACCAGGAAAAAAGCTATGTAGATGTTCGGATGATAGATTTCACTCATGTGTTTCAGTGTGATGAAGAAGATGAAAATTATTTATTTGGTTTACAGAATCTGATAAAACATTTAGATTCACTGATGGAAATGTGAAAATAATTGCACATATTTAAATCTTTTAAAATAAAAAATCCATAATATTTTATATCATTTGAAAGCAAATTGTGCAAGTGCCTTACTATACACAAAACTGCAAAAGTTTGGTCTATTTAATCTTATAGTTGAATATTTACAAATCTAGCAAAAAACACCAATTAAATTTACAATGTAAAATGAGTAACAGTAAAACACTGGACTACTGGCTTGGGACTGGCACATAAAGTTTATGGAGGGTTAATCATGTTTTTGGACTCAACCTTCCCCTAACCTATATCGGTGGTGTGACAAAATGACATAAAACAAACCTTAAAAATTTACTGTATTAGAATTGACTTTAAAGTTGATACACAATATCACTGTTTCTGATAGTTATTCCAAAATTGAATCCCAATTGGTAAATTTTTTGCAGGCTTTGTAACCTCTATTATTCAAACCTGAATTGCATGAATTAGTAGTATGGAAATTACAACTACATGTACATGTATATCGAATGCATTATCAGGTTTGTCAAAACTGTCCTGTAAAATAACCAAATTTTGATGAAGAAGGAAATACTGTGTAAATCAGTGAATAAATCTGCATTTCATCATTAGACCTATTTAAGGTGGTATCAAACATCTGTATTAGACTTCTGCTAAATGAATATTCGCATACGGCATTTTTAGAATTGCTATTCCAATCAATGAATTATGATTTAATTTTTAGTCAGCTTTCCCTTATTGAATGGTATTCAGGACATATTTTTCTTTGATTTGGCTGATATGATCACTAACAACACCAAAAGGTAATGCCAAACCATGTACGGGTGCAAGCAGAAAATGCCTAAATCAAATGAAGGATACTTGTACACATATATATATATACCAATCATAAAACATTTCTATTTCATGTCAACATTCTATTGAATCTCATATCAGATAATTTTATACAGTGACATGTGTAATTTTGGAATATTTGTATTTTAATGATCAGTTAGTTATGCTTGAAGTTTTTAATTATACTGGATTTAACACATACTGTGAAAATGTTTTTGCTTATGTCAAATATTTTGTTTATATAGAAAGAAGACAGAATTATCTTTGCTTTTCATATCAGAAGGAAGTTTTTTTTTAAATTTCTTCCCAATACAAAGATCTACAATTTTGTTCATTGTTTTGCATGTTTCTGATTGTCTGTTAACCACTACTGGTAATAAATTACAACTTGTATTATTTATTTTAAACTGGTTTTAGTAGGCCAAGTCAATTTAAATGGAAGTCTGCTTTACTCAGTGTTGGATTTTTAATGGCAACCTAAGTTGATTACAACCAACCTCAATTTTTTTCCCTATTTGTCCAACTGATGATTGCTGATTATATTTCGCCAAAGATTTCTCAGCTTGTGTATGTTGGATTGATTTTATTTTTGGTCTGAAGTATTATCAGGGCGAATTGTATCAAGTCTCCACTTTTTAGGTCCAACACTGTCTACTTCCAGTTTTCTGAGACAGGGGGCATTCATGTTCCCATTGACACATTTTCTCTATATTCAACAATATTTTTTTAAAAACTATAATGAAAGATGCAAAGTTACTCGAGTTTGCAGATAAAGGGGGTCAAATTGATCACTGATCCAGCCATATTACTGTGTCCAGCACATTACTGTGTACAGCAAAATACTGTGTCTACACTCACCAAAATGTTAATTGTGCAATTTTCCCATGTCAACCTTCCATGGATGTATCCTTCTGCACTGGCAAAGCACCTCAGTTTTAAATATACTTAAGATGTGCATCTTCAATTTTGTATTTTACAATGTTTTCTATATTTTTACAGATAGTTTAACTTAATCATAGCAAGACATGCATCATATTGGGGTCTGGGGGTATCATAAGGGAAATCACAGGTCAAAGTAACTCTAGTTTTGTTTCTGAATGAAACCTGTAGCACACTAGGACAACTATTTGAAAGCCTGGTGAGTCAACATCCTTAGTGAATCAGATACAAAAGTGAGACTTTTCATGTGTTAGACATCTTGAAAATGTAAGCTTTAAAGCGTCTATTATAGTATGAAATACCAGATATTTATAACTTCTGAAACTTTGCTGATGGTGAATTTTGTTTGTTATATTAACAATGTAAACATGGTGCACATCATCGGTCAAAACATTCCATGAATTTTATTGTATGAAATGATCAGTTGAATAATTGCATTATACAGTTCTTTTTATAAAATTCTTTTATGCACTTTATTGCAAAGTTCAATGATGAAGCACATTTTAATCATATTTTGGGAAAATGAACAAATGGGATAGGATGCAAGATTTACCAGCTTGTCAACCTTCTTCAGTTCAGATTAAAGAAAATATATTTTTATTTTCAAATTGGAATATAACTTTTTTGTTATTTAGTTTAATTCAATGAGGGAAAAATTAGGGTTGTTTCATAGACAGTTTTCTCTTTTGGATATAAAATTTGTTATAGACTTGATATTTGCATCATACATAGATCTCTGATTAGCAAAACACAACAAAGTAGTGCAGTATATAACAAAATTAATATCTGATTTGTATACTGATAATTTTGGAAAGTTTTGTAGATCTGATGTGGTGCTATCATTTGTATTCATTGCAAAAATAGAAAAAATTCAATGTTAAAATTATGTCATTCAAATCTGAATAGTTCTTTATCCATCTTCCCAAGGTTTTTGGTACAGTATGTGGACATATATATTGGTCACTACAAATTTTCCAAAAATTAATACTAAGTCAGTTTTGAACAGATTTTCATGACGTTTTTCCCATTAGACAGGGAATATTCATCAGTTTGTTTATTTGGACATAGTTTTCTACTTAGCAGTTAGAGAATAATCGAGTTGAACAAGAACGTAAATATTAACGTCATAAATTAACTTACTTATATGGGGAAAAATGATGTCACAAATTCATTTTTATGTTTATCTCATGAATTCTTGAATAATACAAGTTAAAAAATAATATGCAAATAAACAAAAAACTCATGAAAATGTTTTGTTTAATAGTGCATATTTCATGAAACGGGACCAGAAAAAGCTTCAAATTTTTTTTGGAAAAATGAAGTTTTATAAAGATATATAGTGAAGGTCACAAGTGAACAATCTATATGTTCACATACTGTACATGACAACATGGAAAAATGGTTTTACTCTTACCATATGTACATAATTCATGTCTTCATTGCACCCACATAGGGAGAAAACAAAATTTTATCTTTTAATTTGTACTGCTTTACAACTATGGAATTAATGAAAGTTAATGGAAAAAAACCTAATATTAGATTAACAACTACTATAGTAGAAGTAGCAGTTCACAAGGGAAATGCAGTTACCCCCAATTAATATTTATAAATACTGTGTAATCTTTATAAATCTTATATTGAGATTTTCTCTTGTGAAAATCAGGTTTAAAGAGAAATAATCTGTTAATATTGGTACAGGACATATATTCCTTTTTTCTGTTTTGTTTGGCAACATGTTGTTAGGAGATAATTTATATGATTAATAACTGTGATAACTTTGTAAAATTATATATATTTCTATTTCATCAAATAATTGTTTAATGAATAAATTTGATATTTCTTAGAACTGTGTTATGTTTTTTTTTGACAAGAAAAGAAATTTGTTGAATGACTGTTGTTGTTGAACCAGTACCTTTATTTTCCTGCACAGACAAAAGATACAGACATATTTTTTCAAATAGGACATGGTGATATACATATAGATAACTATCTTTGTAGAGTGGTTTCATGATCATGATCAGAGTCATCCTAATTTGTACAGGAGTACCATTTAGAACTTTTTTTTGGTTACCTAATGTCACCTGGATTCACGAACAGTAAATTATAATACACTAGACATTGGTAAACAGAGAACATGTGGAATTCACAGTAAAAAGTACAAAGTAGACAGCTTTGGATTAACTGAGATGCTTCTTAAATGTAGCATGATACAACCCCAGCATGTTGTCATGGGAAAGTGCACATAATTCCCTGTATTTGGCCCCAAGCATACCTTCTTCTTTGGTTTCAGAAAAACTTCAGCTAGTTGAAGATTACTTCCTGGTGTATGCCTTGGTATATACAGATTTACAAAGATTTTTATAGTTTAATAAATTTTACTTTTTTTATATTTATTATTTATATTTTATATTTTACATTTTTATACGACCGCAAAAATTTTGTGGTCGTATTATGTTATGGGCATGTTGGCGTCGGTGGCATCGGCGTCCGTAGACAGTTAGGTTTCCGTTCAATAACTTTAGTTCTATTATTTGGATCCATTTCAAATTTTAACACA
>JARWCS010356952.1:0-10793 GCA_034783895.1 Geukensia demissa
TTTTTTTTTTTTTTTTTTTTTTTTTTTTTTTTTTTTTTTTTTTTTTTTTTTTGTCGTTATTGCTGTTTTATTCAGGTAAGATTTATTTTGTTTTACGTATACACGTTTTGTCGAGTGGGGCATTCTAGAGCTCGCCATAAGGAGTGGGAATCCACCCTTGTTGAAGGCCTTATTGAGACCTCTAGCTTCCTAACTTAGTTCAGTTTGGTGGATGGAGTGTGGTCTCCGATACATTTATGCCATATGTTCTCTTTTTATAAAGTTTCTTTAAAATGGTTTATATCTTTCTTTCGAGAGTCAATACTCGCTGTTGAAAACTGACAAATGGGTCAACATTCAATGTTGAAAATTAACCAATAGGCCAATATTTAACGTTGAAAAATGACCAATGGGTCAACATTCAACGTTGAAAAATGACAAATGGGTGAAAATTACCAATTGGTAAATATTTAACGTTGAAAACGAGTTGGCTAAGTCGTTATAACGGGTTGGCTATGTCGTTATAACGAGTTGGCCGAGTCATTTAAGATACATTTTGACTTGAAAATAAAGTTAAGTACCACCAGACACTAATGTTTTATTCTTTTTTAATGGATTTATCGATCGATTTTTGTATTTCTTGAATAATTTCACATATTGTAATTTAGATGCCTTTTACAGCTTACCTTATCGTATGGACCCGGTCCACTGTTGAAGGCGTTTTAGTGGCATGTAGAAGTTAAACTTGGTTGTCATCTGTTGAAAGGTTGTTTCATGAACAATCATACCATATCTCCCATTTTCTATATAAGAAATAGTACTAATGTACTAATTAAGCCGACCGATCTAGGGCGCTGGACAAAGTCAGGCGATGGTGCCAGAGATGTCACAACCGTGTGAGTTCGAATCCCGGATAGGGAAAGACAAAATTTTGTCAATGATTAAAAAAAATATATATATGGGAAATGTGTACAAGTATCTTTCTAATTATGTCCGATCCAAATTATTGAGTAAAGTTTGTTACTCTTTTTGCACATATTAAAACTGGAAAGCCTGTAATCGCTCACCTGGTAGAAGACAGATATTTTTTGCTAACATGTCATCTATTAATGTTAAACAGAGAATCATCTAAGATTTTTGTAGGAATTTCCCACAGGGTCCTGTGTTAAATTAAGTTCCCCGCTGGTGGTCACGTTTGATGAGGGGTAGGCACCAAAGTAAGAACACTTCATCAGCACCTTGTAAGGAACATTCCTGTCATGTTTCGTTTCAATCAATTTAGCGGTTCTCTAGAAGAAGATATTGACTGTATGAATTTCCCATAGGGTCCTATGTTAAACTAAGTTCCCCGCTGAAGGCCATGTTGGACGACGGATCGGCACCAATGTAAGAACACTTCATCATTCATGTTTCTTTTCATTGCTAAAAGAAATTCAAAATGTAAAATGTTGACGAACGGAGGACGGACGCAAAGTGACGAGAAAGGCCAGGTGAGCTAAAAAACGATTGATGGACACAAAATGATGATCCACTCACAGTTCATATTGAGCGAGATTAAGGGTGCTTATTGATTATATTTTAACAGCCATTTTTCTTTTTTTATTAAACTTTGATTCGGATTATAGCAGCAACAGAAATTTAGACCACTGTTATGGATAATAGGATATGAAAATATAGTTTAAAAACTTGCATATTTCAATGTTTATACTGAATGATTAAAAACTCAGTGGCGTAAATATTCTTAAAATAAGTAAACTATTTTCTGCAATTTTCTTGCATTATAAGAATATAAATTCAACATAAGAGAAAACATAATAGTATTCTTAGAACATAGAATCAAATATCTCTAAATGACCGAAATCAATATTTTGATTTCTTGTTGACATTGTCTTCCAAATTACAAAAATCACACAAGACATTAAAGATATTTGGGTCGATTTCCCTCGCAATATCTTCTGCGTTTTCAATTGAATAAGGCGTATCTGAATATTGCTTTACAATAACATTCTTATAGCCATGATCGTGCAAAATAGCTTCATCTGTATGATTGTCTACCAAGGCAGCGTTAGAAATTTCGGCAGTGAGATACTGTTGATTTTTTAGTGACAGATAATGTTTGATTTCGAAGTATGGCCTCTTTATGAACTCTCTATCAGTCTCGTCAAAATCAACACCAAACACTGGTTCAAAATGTGCGCATACATTCTGCAAATAAATACAGCTTTCTGAATTCGGTGTACCATCTAGAGCGTAATAGCGAGACCAACCCCATTTGGCCGTTTTACCCTCGGTGCCTTGTTTGCAATAAACATATATGTCTGTGTTGAGCATCGTTGCAAATGCAAATATTTCAACCTCTGATCCCCAGGTACCAACGTTGTCCATACTAGATTCTCTTATGTAGTTTCTGACACCTCTTGGCTCGATAGAAGTGAATTTGCTTGCATTTGTCCTCATATAGTCTAGAATATAATCCCTTACTAAAACATGAAATGACTGTACCCCGAATACAATGTAACTGAATGCTCTAAATAGGCAATTTCCATCTCCTCTCATAGGAATTACCAGATTTGGCTTTGCATTTGCTACCATTTCCCGTGGATTACCTGGTTTATGGCAATTTTTAACATGGATACCAAACATTTCGGCCTTTTCTACTTGCCAGTTTCTATCTATAGGTTTAAAAAGTATCTTCTCCTTCGGCTTTATGTAGGTATATGATACCGTATCATCCGAATCATCATCTTCAACGGTTTCTTTGGCGGACAAGTGTGAATATTTTCTTTTCTTAAACGGTATGTTTTTTTCGTGATAGGTGCCATTATCCTTGCTGTTTCGTAGAGGACTATTGTGTTTATTCTGTCTGCTTTGATTACTCTCAGTTTTCTCTTCATTATATTCGCGGTCTCTGTATTTTTTTAATCTATTTCCATTAATTGTACCTTTAACTCCTTCTAATTTGTATACTCTTGATGATCCTTGCTGAAATATAACATTTACTATTTTGTATGGTCCACTCCACCTTTTTTCTAATTTCCCTCCCATTCTTGTATTACGTCTTGAATTGTGAAGAAGTACTCTATCTCCCTTGTCAAACAGTTCATCTGTTATATGAGCATCATGGTACTGTTTTTGTTTTTTCTGTGCGTTACGAATGTTTTTCTTGGCAGTTTTTCTTGATGTGCTTAACCGCAAAAATGCTTCTGCGCGACGTTTAAGGGCATCATCGTTGTTTTCACTGTTTGAATCAACAGGAAGGTCCAGTTCGATAGGGAGTCTTGCTTCCCGTCCGTATACTAACGAAAATGGGTCGGTCTTCGTTGAAGCATGCTCCGCGGTTCTGTAAGCGAACAGAACGTGTGGGATCTGCTCATCCCAGTTGTTGTTTTGGTCATTAACGACGCTTCCTAGCATTGTACAAAGTGTTCTGTTAAATCTTTCTGTATGGCCACCGGTTTGTGGGTGATATGCAGATGCCACTCTATGGTCGATACCCATTTTTCGACAGAAACTATCATTCAGTTGATTGCAGAACTCCTTGCCTTGATCCGTGATCAGTGTTTTAGGCACACCATGAGTACAGACAAATCTTATAAAAGAAGGCAAAACTGATGCAGCTGATTTGTCTGCAATTCCTTCAGCCTCCACCCATTTGGTCAAATATTCAGTAAATACGAGAATGTACTTGTTCCCTACAAATAACAAAAACACAGTAGAACTCTGTTTAACATGAAAATCCTATTGAAATTACTTATTAACTATTTTTCGGAAGTCAGTTGATCAGTTGGGACAGGAATTCTGATGAAACGATCCTTGTAATGACCCTTCTAATTTATATCTGGTGGTCGCACTCGGCATCAAACAAGATGGTAGTTAATAAGTAATTTCAATAGGATTTTCATGTTAAACAGAGTTCTACTGTGGCAGCTATTTTGGTTGGAGGTCGGGTATGTGAATTTCCAAAAGGGTCATGTGTAACACAAAGTTTGCCTTTGACGACTACTTTTATCTTAGGTTGTGATCACAGGAAACAATATTGAAAGAAAACATCCAAATGATAATTTTAGCAAGATTTTGTTCCAACTGAGCAATTGCTTCCATAAAGAAGATCTCAATGAAACATAGTCCTTTATTAAAGCAAGGTTGGATGTGGACAGGCATCGGGACCAACGACAATTTTGTTGAAGCGACCGTCTAAGGAATATTAAGAACTAACTTGGGAACTTGTTACTGGCAAAACGATTTTATAATGAATGTCCATGGCGGCCATCTTAGTCTTAGGTCGAATTTTGAAAGGAGACCTCATAATGTTAATTCTAAGCAGATCTTATTCAATTTGAACAACCGCTTCTAAACAAGAAGATTTTTAGATAAATTCCATGGAATCGTTTCTTAATCGAAGTAAGCCAGTTGCAGCCATCTTTGACACAAGTTTGGACCAATAAGGCTTCTTTTCAAAGATCATGTTAGAATAAAATTAAAAGTCATTTTTTTAGGTCAGATGAGCTAAAATACTAGTTGTTTTCTTTAGCAGTTTGTGCAATTTGTAAATTTTTCCGTTATACTTTTAAGAAATGTAGATGTTTAAAGATACAAGTTTTACCTTTAGTACTTTCCTCTAATGGTCCCACCAAATCCATACCAACTTGGGTGAAAGCATCATTAGGAACTGGCACTGGTTGTAGTGGTTTTTTTGCCTTTTTCAATGTTTCTTTTCTCTGGCATGCATCACATTCCATCACAAATTGTTTGACATCATTGAACGAACCTTTCCAATAATAACGTTTACGGATCTTTCTCCATCTAAATATAAAATTATATTGATTTCGTAAGGAACTACAAACGGCAAAATGTTATACAGGTTGTATTTTGCACAAGTGGTGAAATTTGAGGCGCATGTATAACGCATAACAATTAAAAATAAAAGATTGGTTTTAATTTTCAATATTTTTTTTATATTTAAGCCAAAATTCCGAATTTTTTCAACGGTTTTCAGCTTCAGAAATTTTGACTTTTTTAAACTTGCCTCCAAACATTTGAAAATTTAAACCGGTTTTGAGTCTTTGATATTTTTAAACTTTTTAAAATCCAAACTGTCGTACATTCTAAAAAAAATATGCAAATTCGTGTTATTTGATATTTTTACCCCCAAAGTACCTGCATAATTGAAATGAAAATAGTTCGAAATGTTAAGATTACAAACCTTACATTCATGTTATCACAAAAAGTGTAATTTCAACAAATTTTGCTGTTACAGTGGTCGTTTGCATAATTGAAACATAAAATTCTTTATGATACTCATAATTTTCTTTTCTATTTTGTGATTAAACAGAACTGAACATTTTGGTCCTATTTCATCAACATATATGGGACCATTTTAAAAAACTGACTGTATACATAGCTGTACACTGATGTCAAGTCCGTGGTGTTACTAAATGCCTAATTGTTGGATAGTTCTTATCTTTCTTGTGGTAAAGAAAATTCAAACAGTGTTTCTTGTAGCCTTATATCTAGTTATTAGCCATTGCAAACGGAAAAAAAACATATATTCATAGGAAAATCAAAATAACTCAATAAAGAATCTGTATGATGACCATAATTTATTTACTGTCCTTGGTGTTAGATTGTAAAAAATCAGTTGAAGACTTGGAATTCTACAGTTCTAACCTTTAAACCTGTTACATGTAGTGTTATGCATACGAAGAACATTTAATGTTTACCATTAGAGCCCTCATTTTAATATGTCATTACAAAATAGATGTGTAATTTCCAGGGTGTTACCAGTCGATGGTGGAACTTTTTAGAGTTACACCCACTCTATGAAACTATTCATTTACAAAGTTTAAGTTTCACTCAAATTTTAAATTAAAATTTACTTCAAATTTACTGAAATTTTTGAGTAATTTCAATAAGTTTACTTCTGCAAGTAAATTACTGATTTTCATAAGGTTTACGCAAATTTAATAAAAATTAACTTGTAAATTTACCCCCCAAAATAAATCAATATTAAATCTGGGAATTTAATAGTTCAAATAAATTGAAGGAAAACCCAAGTTAAATTTTTTATTTATTTAAACATTGAACTAAGATTAATCTTTTAAATCTGACATTTAAATTGTATTTAATTTTAGTTTAATTTATGATTAAATTTAAATTTTCATGCAGTGACCACTGAATTTTCTCGTAACACCATGGAAAATTTGAACAATATCGATATTTATGTTAAAATGAACTGTTAACACTTTTATGAATGTTTGAATGAATTGTGGTAATGGTTCTTGTCATTACCTACTTAGAAATGCAAAGTTATTTTACACTCATATTTTCAGATTTGAACATATTCAGTAACACCACTGACTTTTAAAAGTAACACCACAGTCTTTTGAAACCGTCTCATGCTTATGTCAAGGTTCGATATGTTATTTAGTGACATTAATGAAATAAAAATACACCGGGAATAATAATTATCCAATTGTTTACTGCATAGATTATTTCTGATGGCGGTAGTCTAAGTTACAGTGAATGTAACACCACTGACAAATTTACAATAGAAGATAATTACCTCCAAAATTTTTTGAAATAATTATGTTAAAAGGAAGATAGTACGGTTGTACCAATAATACAAGTGAAATTCAAATAAGCTTGGTTTGAAATTAGCTTATTCATGTTATTTTCTTTTTTAATCAGTTGTCCATAGTGTTACTATTTATTTCCATAAATCAGCCTTTTGAACTGAGTTGGAGCTTGCTTTTTGAGTCATACAACATTAAAATCAAATGCCATTCATTCATGGGGGAAAATGAAAATATCAATTCTTATTTTGAATAAATGGAAAAGTCATTGATCTTGATTTTCATTGGCCGAGTCGTAATTTGCGAGGACGCTGAGAGTGCACATTGCAATTTACGAGGACGGAAATTGAATTTCTAATTCGGTCCATTATGTTGTTCTATAGTGTATAAAAATATTTTATGAGAAGAAATGGTAGAAATTGTGAAATACGTTTACTTAAACATGTTAAACTTTCTAAGTTGAAATATGTATATTTTTTTTGGAATGACCCATATACACCTCCAGTGCTTGCTTAATGCCTTAATGAGCTTGACAACATAATCATATACATTTGACACAATTGTGTTTTATATGGTATATGTTTGACACAATCCAATTTAAATTGGACAAAAAATGGAAATTCTATGTACCCCCGAAAATAGCATTTTCGACAAATTGTCCCATGTATCTCAAAAACAGTACGAGATAGAAATTGGCTGAAACAATTCTGAAAGATCTCACTGAGTGAAATCTAATGAAAACAATCCCATCATAATTGGATGAACAATCAAAATTCTATATAACCCCGAAAGTAGAATGTTTAGTCCTTTTAGCTCTTTTTTATCTCAAAAATAGAAAACATCGGCTGTAAAAATGATTATGAAAGATTTCACTGAGAAATATCCATTGAAAAAATCCATCGAAATTGGACGGAAAATTACAATTTTATGTATACCCTGGAAAATGTCATGTTTTGCCGCTTTGGCAACTTATCTCGTAAATTGGTAAAATAAATTAAAAATGCATTGGGGTAACATTTCACATGGGAAAGTCCTATTAAAAGTGGATGAGAAATACTAAATAAAAAATAGTTTGCAAAAGTTGCATGGGCTAGATATTTTTTGTCTTCTAGTAACTCGAAAAAGGTAATAGATAGAAATACACGGATGGGTCCATTTTACATTATTTTTTTGCAAGGAATTGAATAAAATAAACCACATCAAAACCGGATATTAAATCGTTAAACTATTTTAAAAATTTGAGAACCAAAAAACGTAGGGGCGTTACTCCCCAATATCAAAACTAACCTTTATTTAGTTTCAAGGATAATAACGTGTATCTCAAAATATTTTAAACGAATCTGCTTGCTGGAACATTAACAAAGGTTATCATGATCGTCCGAAATCTACTACGGACACAACGCCGACGACGCCTCCGACGACAGCCTCATAACATAAGACGACCGCAAACATTTTGTGGTCGTATAAAAATTTATAAAAAGAATAATGAATGAAATACAATGTATATATAATGGGAAAAGTATCTTCAATGTTCGTCACCACAGTATTTTACAACAAATATCGGCTACATATCAACTTTTTTTCACAGGAGCACTGATCTATGCTCAAAGTTAATTAATAAAATTAATTTTCCCAATATTGTTTTTCTAATTAAAAAGTTAAAAAGGTATGAGGCAGTACGATATATCAGATAGATCTGTAGAAAAATTTGAAGGCACCAGGAAACCCGAGGTATACCAGGGTAAAAATGCCACGCATGTGATACATGCGTGGCACGCATGTGTCACATGCGTGAATTTCCACGCGTGTTACATGCATGGAACACATACATGCGTGTTACACATATTTCACGCATGTGGCACACCAGTGACACATGAGTGCCACGCATGTGTCACAGGCGTGTAATTTCACATGTGTTTCACATGCATGGGCATATCACCAAATTTGTTTTTAATCAATTTATAATCCAACTTTAAAACACATGTGAAACATGACTGAATTTACATGCATGTTTCAAATACGTGACACACATGTGAAAAATGCGTGGTACAAAAAGAATGTAATACATGCGTGTCACATTTGTGGCATTTTACGTCTCATTCACATGTATGTGATACGCATGTGACAGACATGTTTCACATTCGTGGCATTTTTGCCGATTTAGGGAAGGGATGAGGTAATTTGTCTTTCGATGTCGATAATAAGATGTATCCGATGCTAAAAAAGGACAAAGAATCTAAGTTACGAGCGATTGTTTTTTTGTTTTTTTTTTAAGAAATTTGCAAATTAGCAGTTGCAGAAACGACCAATGGGGCATACAGTAGAGCTCTACACAAGCAGCGGGATTCCACCCTTTTGAAAGGTCTCGGGGAGACCTTTAGATTGATAAATTTTGCCGATTTCTTGTGTCGATGGAATGAGGTCTCTTGTTGTATTTCATATCCAAAACGAGAATTTCTCACGAGGGTCCATTTGTCAAGAAAGCGGAACCATTATAACTATATTCCTGCAGACACTGTCTATATACATTTTAATTGTTTTTAAACGTTTCCAATTGCTTTTGGAGGCCATATCTATATCCGAAAGAGACGAATGGTAAACTTAGAGTGCACCATTTGGTTTCGTTGCTGTTAAAAACACTTTGGAGACGAACAACAAGTAATATTTAAAACTCGTACATGCAATATTCTTAAATAATACACCACAATTATCATATGAAATACATGTAAACATATGAAACTCTTATGCAGTCAATTACCCTTACTTGTTTAGGCATTATGTGGAATTCTATTTCATCAATTTCGTCTGTTTCTTGTAGTTTCCATGACATTTACCCAATATCTTTTCTTTTTACAGCTAATCGGACTACGCTTAAATTGCCAATACGGAAATATGTAAATAAAAAAATGAATCTTTTTCCTTTAAACAATGAAAAAATCGATGGTGCAAATGACAGTTAATAAAAGAGAAACAAAAACTTTCAATGTTGATACATGTAGTACAGCGGTTTTTAAGTAGATTTTCATCTGAAAAATAAAGATGGTCCCAAGAAAAATTTAAAATTTTTACAGAAGCACTGAAAAAATAAAAGTTCTCATTGCAAAAATCTCTTATGATATTTTTCCGATGTGAGCATTTTTTATTTGCCAATGTTTTAATTTCCCCGTCGGACCATTCCAAATTTCCCGAGGGAACTTGACCTCTGATAGAAAAACCAGTTTGATGCAGCTATTGTCAAATAGCCATTTATGGTAAACGGGGCAAATTAGTTGGACTTTTAATTATGCGAAACAATTTTTGATATGCTATAAAACAAAGGAATTGTTTATTTGTCGTGTTCAAGTGTTAGTTCCTTTACTAGAATTGTGTGTTGAATATATATATTTTTTTCTTTGGCTCATGTATAAATACACTTACGTCCTGTTGACACCAAGATGACCACCATGAGTAGAAGCATGCACGCTCTTTAAAACTGCCTCCTTTTCTTTCTCCGTAACAACGCGAAGCGGTTTGCCATCATGTCTGTAAAACAGCGTGTTGTCTTTCAAAAAAAACTTCTCACATCCCCTTTTGAAATTTCTGCATTTCTCCGCTGATTTCCTCACTTTTGGGGGAAAGGTCCCCTTTATAAGAAAATTTCTTATATCTTTTACACGTTCTTTCTGCATTGCTGACTGAAAGAATACGACCAGACACTGTCGCAACTCTTTATATAGGACAATGAAAAACTTAATTAGGCACTTGAAATTTTTGACTTAGTTAACTCTATCTTATATTATGCACGGTTGAATTAACATCAAAGTAAATACGGGGTGGTCTGCAGACATTATATATATTATGATTGACTTTATGTCAACAAAGAAACTGTTACCGCAGTGGGTATCGTTGTCCTGCGATAAGCTGTTTGTTATCGGTTTTTATACGGGAATTTTCCGGTGTCCTGTTTTTTTTCTCCAAAAATGTAAACATACAGACTTAAGACTTATTCAGAATTGGAAATGAAAAAAGATAATCGCCTTTTCAAATATGAAATAAATAATTTTTGTGTTTAAAACTCGCCATATCAACAATTTACCTGTACAAATAAACAAGAAAAACACCTACTGAAAGGTTACAGCGCTAAATACTAAACTGTCAACAAGCATCCCGGGAAAAATGCATATGTCCTCAAGAAAAAAAATCAGCACTGAAAACCGTAAAAAAAATCATGCTGTCGCAGGACAACGATACCCCGTGGTTACG
>JARWCS010356971.1:0-10793 GCA_034783895.1 Geukensia demissa
TGGTCACTTGGTAGGTAGGTTCCTTTCAGAATTGAATGTGTTAATCTCCACATGCCAACCAAGATGACTGCCTCAGCTGAACTTAGTTTAACATAGGGAAATTCATTAAAGAATCTTGTCTTGAGCTACCTGCTCAGTTGAAACTAAACTTTATTGGGTTTAAATGGGTTATGGATTTTTTTAAATACTTGACTTGTATAAGTTATTAAGCAAATAACAAATACATGCTATATAGGTTATTATTTCGTGAATCAAGGGACATTACTTTTTTATTTCATAAAAAAATCTTTCATTTTCAGGCTTTCACTTCAGTATGACAGACCCAATGCAGATATTACTTTAGCAGTCCAGGGTAAACCTGTATGTCTTGAAGCCTGGTGTTCAGTATATGGAATTAAAAAGAAAAGGTATTTGTGACTGAAACTGATGCTTTAACTTGTATTTGTCTTAGAAAAGAAATAATAAAAATATATTTAAAATATTATGAAAATATACACTGTCCTAATAAAAAGTTTAACATGTCTAGGGACATTAATTTCTTCACAACTTTTAGCAAATTTCATCTTAAGAATTAATTGTGGTAGTTTACAAGAACGGTTTCTGTTATAAATCTGGTTCTTTTGAATTTAAAAAAAAATTAATATTTATAAATGTGTAACATTCAAAAGTGTTGTAATTCAAACTTTTATATCAGATATGATTTTGTTTGAGGCATGCCATGCTTTCATATAAATAATGTGAGTCTGGTACATGCTTAATACTGCTTCACCACTTCTACTAGCTCTGCTTGATTTATAAGTGTTATTGCTTTAGAAAAATGTCTTTTATTAATCATTACATGGATGTTTATTAAGTACATGGAGTATATAAAATGTTTCAAACACTGAAGATAAATAAATGAAGACTTTTCCATGTCTGTAAAAGTTAATGAGTGAAATTTATAGAAGGAAGTTAATTAGGTTAATGTGGTAAGCACCACTGGACCTGCAGTTAGCAGTTGACATTCTTTAATTTCATCTTTTTCAGATATGATATTATCAAGAAGCGTATTATCAAATATAATGACATTTCCATAGAAGATCCTAGATGTGGTCAGCGATATGCTTCGAAGCGTTTCAGCAAAGCTTATCAGTTTCTTCAAGAGTATTCAAAGCTTTTTGGCGAAGATCAGCCAGATAGCGGTGACATCCATTTGCCATCATGTGTAACAAAGGCCAGTGTGTACTTAGAGTACAAGCTTAGATGTGAAGTCACAGATCAAACTTATTTGCAACTGAGACGGTTCTATGAGATATGGACCAGTGATTTTCAACAAGTTAAAATACGGAAGGTATGTTACTTGTAGTGCCAAGCTCTTGAGACATTGGAGGAAAAGGTGCAGGAATCCCTGACGCAATACCTCTGTCTGTTGGAAACAAAGTATACATCTGTTACCATAAGATTGGATTTTTTTGGAGGGGGAGGGGTTGTCAAAATGATTTGATGAATATTGCCCAAGCCATTGGACTTTTGATTGATGCCCCCATAGGGATCCTTTAAAAAATCTAATGATGATGTGTCTATCACTGTTTTTCTGTCGCGATATTTGTCACATAATGAACATTTTCCTGGACAACTCGCTTGGCTCATTCCAAGGGCAGATAATCCATTAGGGAGCAGAGGTTATCTTTAGAGTTTTGCTCACAGTATGTCTTGTTATTTTCTGTAATTTTTTAATTAAATTTATTTTTTATTATTGAATTCACTGTTAATTTTATTTTTTAATTAGTTTAACTTTGATCTTATTTGTATTGTTTTCACAAATGTTCACAAGTTAGCATCAAAAGAGATGCTTCCAATTATATTTGTTCATAATTCTCCTTTTTCAACCATTTTTTTCAGAACCAGACATTCAGTCAGTGTATTGCCTGTACCAACTTTAAAGAAGCTTTGTTAAAAAAACCATCAAAAGAAGAAAAAACAAAGATTCTAGAAATGAGAAATACCCATCTGAACTTGCAAAGGTATTTTTATCATTATAATATGGGTCAGTATGTATTTTTAAGACCTTTCCTGATCCTTTGAGAAGACCTTACTGTACTTAGTCTGATTATCATTATTTCTCTTCTACGTCCGTCATTCGAAAAGATGTCCCTTTGACAGCTTACAACATGTGTTATTGGTCTTCCAAAACAAGTATCTTACAAGAAAGTTCCATTCATATGTCACCTTCTTTAGTGTTACAGAGTTATCTGACTAAAGACCCAATAATTTGTTGTCATTTAAACAGTAAGAGGTAGTTGATGAAATGTAATTATGAAAATCTTTAGTGTCTTACAACACAACTTGTTACAATTTGTTCATTATGAAGAAGATTTGTGTTAGTTATTCTTTGAAAATCGACATTTTCGATGAAAAACTTTTTTTCATGGAAACCACAAGTCAGAACCTTTTTTTGGTCTAAACTGAAAGTTTTTTGGTTATTTCTCTAAAAATGATTGGAGATAGAAAAAAGCTTTCTTGTTAAAATGTTTAGCTTTTTATGCTCTACAAAATATAGCAAACATATATATATTAACTTTCATTTTAAAAATGATATTCCAATTTTGGTTTAGCAAAAGCTGAGGAACAACCAGACCAGTACATATCCGTTATTGTTGATGGTACGGACCAATCCAAGACGCACCTTCCACGCTTTTATAACCAAACAAAGGTAATAAGCCTCCAAAATTATATCATTTTATTTGCATTATTGATTAATAGGCACATTTTGTGTCTACTTAGTGGTCAGGAATTTGAGACAACAAGGGCACTAAGTTTTTCTGATGTCCATATGAATGCTCCAAATATTTCTGTCAACCATAACACTGCAATGGCTACAGGGAATCATATGAATTTTGCACACAGCTTCACTGTGATGAGTTGAATTGTATAAGGTATTTTTAAATTTGTTGGATGACCGTTTCCTGTTAACTGATTGACTAGGTGCACTCTTAAGCAATAACTGCACATGCTTTCTGTCAAGCATTAATCTGCAATAGCAAAAGGGAATCATTTGAAATTTGGTATGTAGCTATCTATACTGTGTTGTTTTGTGTACGAAATTTCCATTCTGTTGAATGAACACTATTTTGAATTGTTATTTCCAAATTATGAGACTTTTGTTTAAAAGAATGATTTTATGGAACATTATACACTTACTTTATTCTTTTTAAATAGACTTTTATGAAAAAGGATAAATAGATATCAAAAAACCAAATTCTGTACATTAAGCCAAATTAAATTGATTTTAAGGTTCTCACACACCGCTGCCCCAAAAAAATTTGCTGATGTCAACTTAAGTCTAAACATATTTTATTTTCAGGCTGATGCAACCTTGTCTAAAATGCATCATCGCATTACTGGTGTTTTATGTCAGTCCGCACAGCTCAGCTCATATGCTTACACTTACACAGAAGATATTCCTTCTGATGCAAACGTGACTATCACCTGTTTGATGAAAGTCTTACATGATGTTTGTAAAGTTAGTATCATATACTTTCTGAGAAACTATTATTAATTAAAATCAGTGTAAGTCTGATATGATGGTGTCCTTGTATTTGGAAGTATTTGCAGATTCTTTCAATAATTTGAAGTGATAATCCTTGGTACCAAATAAATGCTGGTGTTGATTTTAGGGTTCTAGACCTTATGTTACATTAGGAAGGATCCTCATATTCGCTTAACATTTGAAGTAAAATAAAAAAATTATGAGACACTCCTTTTACAGTGTCCCTTGCAAGAAAATTTATCAAAAGAATTTTCTTTTGAAAATTCCATTGTTCAAATGAAATGAAGCAATGAAATACTAAATGATGTCTTCTGAACAATTTATTTGTGAAAAAGTCTTGATATTATCATGTTTCATAAACAGAATCAAATGAAATAAAATGTCATGGAGCAGTGGACATTATCTCCATGAATCCATAGTTCATCTCCAAGTATAAAAATATTTTACCTTTGCAATTGAAAGCTTTTACCTCTGCATATAAATACCCGGTACATATTTACTCCACTAAACTATCTGTTATCCATTCCTCAGTGTGAATGGTATAAAGTAAATCGTTAGAGCATTTTATTTTGTTGCAGTCTTGTAAAGTATATTTAAGTCTTGATTTATATTGTTGACCAGAAAAACCAAGGCAAAATATAAGAAAACTTTTGTGAAAAAAAACCTGTTCTAAAGTTAGAAAATGAATGTAATTTGCTCTATATATATTATCATTGGGAGTTTTATTCCTATGGCCAGTAATTCCTTTCCTGTAATTGGAGTATACTTTATCACAGAAATTCAATATGACTACTTTGAAAAATATGCAGAAATGCAATGCAGCAACATTGAAGCATCCGTACATTTTCAGTTTTATATTTCAGAAGAGAAATGGTAAACTGCCACACACACTGTACATCCAGGTTGACAATTGTGCTGGTGACAACAAGAACAATTTTATGTTGTACTTTATTGCTCAGTTGGTTAAAGCCAGAATTTTCAAAAAGGTAAGATTAAGTTTTTTCTTTCAAACTATCTAGTTCAACTATCCAGAGGCCATGCCAGCTTATTCATCACTCAGGGATTGATTTTATGATGCAACAAATGAAATAAACCCTTTTAAATAGAGACAAAAATTAAACTAAATCAAATTAATTCTCTTTGATGATTTTTTAAAAGTACTAACAATATGTTATTAATGGAAAAATTCTCAAGGTTTTTCTTTTTTCTTGAATTATTAGCAAAACATATTTTTGTTTCATCAATGATGAAATTAAGGAATTAAGCTAACCTGACCAAAGGCAGTGTGAGCTTTTGCTATTATTTTGTAGTTTTTCGGCTTCTTTTAACTCGTCACTTATTGTTCTTCTCTTCTGAAACCCCTCACCCATAGACATGGGCAGTTTCAGTCTTGTTTCTGATAGCTTGATGAAAGGTTAAACAAAACAGACACGGCCCCCTTAGCCTCAATTATCCAAATTTATGCAAGAAATTATAGAAGTTGTAATTTAGTTAAATTAGAACAGTATCCCACAGGCACATACTATAAGTGGGAAACATAAGAAACATGCGAATAATATTTTAATATAAATGTATTTTTAGGTGAAGCTGTCTTTTTAATGGTTGGGCACACCCATGAAACAATTGATCAGATGTTCAGCAGGTTCTCTAACAAGCTAAACCACAACAATGCTCCGACATTACCAAAGCTCCACCAGATACTTAGCGAGGCCTTCTTTCCATCACCTACTGTTGAACATCTATACAGTATATTTAATTACAAAGAGCAGTATGTAGGACTAGGAAAATTAACTGGAGTGAAGTCACCGCATCTCGTTAGATTTAAATTAGATCAAGATGGAACCATCCAACTAGATCTAAAAGACTGGCCTTTACAGGAGGAGCCCTACAGAGTGGAATCCATCACAGTGGTTCCAGATTTACAGGCCAACTTGAATGCAGTAGAGCCAAGGTTGCTGAAGATAAGGACAGTAGCAGAAGCAGTGCAGAGGGATTTGGACAGCTTCAAGAAGTCTGGAAGACTGACAGAGGAAGAAATTACCTGGTGGCATCTTTATTTAGAAAAGCTGCAGGCAGATAGGCGACCAAGGCCATTAACACCTTCAATGGTAACCTTGCCAGTTTACGACATCAGTCCACCAACAACTGAGTCGGTTCTTTCCAGCACCCTGAGGGAAGCACTCAATCAGAGTATTGTCCGGTTGCAGTCTGTTTCTGAGGTTAGACTTGGGCGACAGAGAATAACTCTCTGAAAACTTTCAAACTTTTCAAAAGCCAAAGATATTAGTTACACATGTTTAAGTCAAAAAAACATTTTTTTTGTTTATGAGTATTTCATGCTATATAATGAAAAATTTAGAATATTGGAATCTGCTCAGACATTTCTGATTTCTTCTAAAATGTAGCTTGTGTGAAAAATTTTTCTAAATTCCATATATGTTAATTGTATTTGCTTTACCCATAGGAGTGTATTTTGCAAATAAAATATTATTATTATTACTATTACTATCATTATAAATGATTCATTTCATTGTTTAATTTGTCAACCTACTAACGAACTTCTGTTTTGTTTCTTTAAAAATGAACTCTTTATGTTTTGTTTAATTTATCTTAATGACTTTGGATATACCAATTAACATCATATGCATTATTTAAGTTGCATTTTTGAAATTTCAAATTGTGATTTAAAATCCATGAATGAATTTGTAAATACAAGAATTGTAAATAGATGAATAATTGATGACAACAGATAATTTATTGGACTTAGATATGGTGTACAGAAAATGTTGTAGAATTTTCATTAATACAGCCTGTTTCTCTTATATATTTTTATGTGTTATTTGTCAAACTGTTGATCCTTATTATGAAGCAGTTATTTCTTTCAAAGTTTGAATTTAGGACTGATTGGAACTTTTTTAAACTGGACAGGACATTTTTTTGTCAACTTTACTGTACATTTACTCCATATTTTGAAAAAACAATTAGATAATTAGATAAAACTTGTGTCCAATTTCTTTCAGTGTTTGTTTTATTTTTTATGATATATAGGCTTACACTTAATAAAAATGTTCTTTTTTTTCATAATTGCAAAAATTGTGCTTCAGTTGGTCATGTATAAATATTTAATTGTAATCTCCAAATTTTAGAAATCTATTTTTAAGAGGAGATTAACAGATATATTTTGTTAACATTGATTTAATCAATTACTTATCGTTATTATAATTTCTAGATACATTGTCAGGGTATGCAACTTGTGGTATGACAATTAAATCAGCCTTCTTATTATCATGTGAATGTCTATTACCTGTATATAATTGTTAGTGTACAATTACTTTTATTTTGACAAATTTTCAGTATGTTTATGTAAATTTATAAGTGTTTCATCATTTTGTCTTTTAATAAACTTTGGATAATTTACTGGTTGTAGAATTTTCTTTTTGGTTTTGCTGTACTGTTATAGCATAATAATAAGGTAATTATTACCCTAATGGAAAGGCCAAAAGAACAAAGTTCCTCAATGGAAGTCAGTCATATTCTTATTTCCTTGAAGGAAACCTTTATAACTCTTATTTCCTCAAAGGAAATCATTCCAACTATAAGTTCCTCAAAGGAAATCATTCTAACTATTATTTCCTCAAAGGAAATCATATAAGCATTATTTCCTCAAAGGAAAACATTTTAATTGTGATTTCCTCAAAGGAAAACATCAGAATTTATTTTTCCTCTAAGGAAATCATTCTAATTCTAATTTGCTCAAAGGAATTTTAACAAAAGATTATTTCCTTCAAGGAAAACCATTTCCTAAAGGAAAACCTTTTCCTTCGAGGAAATAAGAGTTTCCTCAAAGGAAAGATCAATTTCCTTTGAGGAAAAATATTTCCTCTGAGGAAATAATAATTTCAATAATAATAATATTGAACGATCAGGCATGCTAGCGATGGCAGTTTTTTTGCACATGTCTTCATGTATGACAACATTACAATGTATTTTCTCCAATGAACAGGTTATGCAAGGTTCGCATAAATCGGAGAATCAACCTAACAATATGTTAATTTTGTACTGACAAATCTAAGACTGAAGCTTTGAGATAAGCAACGGTTTAGAATTTTATAAATATTGCAAACATGTATACTTACAGATCTTCTAGTGAAACAAGATTACTGAAGGCATCCGTACTTATTAGCGAAATTTCATTATAGGACAAATGTCTGAAAAAGACAAATCTATTTTTAATAACTTTATGTATATTCGTAATTCTAGATAATTATATAATTAAGTTAACACAAGATCGAATGCACTTTTCTCACATATATCCCATACATGCCATATGTCTTTACAAAAATCAACGTGAAAGTAATTGATCACAAATACTAATACATTCTCGAAATAATGTTCCTTAAACTTAAACCTTTTTAACATGGAATTTAATTATTGTGTAGCATGGCGAAATTTAGGAATCACGATTTCTCGTCTTTTGTTATCGTTGCTTTGTCCGGTACCGTTGTTGGGGTTGGCTTCGAAAATTTGTGTCGCTGTTACATAAAAAATTTCAAAAACCTATAATTGAAAATAAAAATACATTTAGAAAGAAAGAGGTCTTAGTTCCTCGAGAAAATGTTGGTTTTCTTAACTGTCTGAGATTATAGTTGTACAAGAAATTAACCTGTACATGTAACAATTACCTCACAGAAATTATCTCCCTTGTTCTTTTTGTTGAGGTTAACTTGTTTAGGAAATAAATATAGATTAGCCTGCTTAGGCTAATGACCTATTTACTGATTATGAAATTAAGTTCATCCTGTTTGTGTACGAAAAAATTCAATTACTATTTTTTCAGATAGTTTTGAAATAACATTATCCATAATTTGACGTCAGGAATTTGTATGTATTGGTAGACCAGTCACTGATACATTGTGAGTACAAACAATACTGTTGCAAAACCTATAATTGAAAATAATAAAATAAAATATCCCAAGTTCGTAGAGAAAAAGTAGGCCAACTTAAGCCAAATAACTATTTTATGCTTATAAAATGAGGTTTAACTTGTATTAGTACATAAAAATTATATGACTTAAAAATCAAAATAGAGTTAACTTGATGTTTTAATAAAGTACTTTTATTTAAATTCATGTATGTAATACTCAAAGCAATAGTGAATGTACTTTTGCTATTTCAGCCAAATGGCTAGAAGGGCATTTTGGGCTTGGGCTTACTTTAGGCATTCTGCAGAAAATGCTATTTCTTTTGATAATCCACGGGATGCCCTTATCTATAGACTTCTTTATGATGAATATTGCATAATTGAAAGTGATTCAGAGCTAGAAGAAAGTTTATCAATTCTCATAACTGAATGTAATTGTGAGGCATGCATAAATGTCCATGGACGCAGGGATTCGGTCTTTGGTGACACGGTTTATTCTGCAGATATATTTGCAAAATGCTCAGTCAATTCTAGTGATGTCACTGTGTGTTCAGGAGAAGCTCCATTAAGATTTAACACGGAGGAATCTTTCTTCTATGGACAACAGGAATACCATCATCACCATCATCATCATCAGAAATAATTGATATTGAGGTATCTGATGATGAAGACAGAAGGGTTTTTTCTGCACGAGGCATGTAGTCAGCATGTCACTACTGATGATGATGATGATTATGATAATGCTGATGATAGTTTTCTTTCCCAATCAGTGCTGAAGCCTGCTCAAAGTTTTCGAGACTGAATTTATTTTATGCATACATTCATTAATAAAATATGTTTTATTAATTAATTAATAAGTAATAAAAATGTTGTCATCAATATTTATAATGTTGCCCTGCCCAAACTACATTGCAGCCAACAATGTACCAAAAGGTGAGTTGATCAAGAGTTTACATTACAAAATGATATCATTCCAATGGCAGTATAAATCCACTCTAAAAATTATATCTTCATTGTTATATGACATTCACATTTGTCACAAATTAACTGTTTTGATACTTCTAACATCTGCATTTTATCGATTGAAGTAAAAGGTTGTGATGTATGAGTTAAAGACACAAAATCCACAGATGTTAACAGAATTCAAGCAAATGTACAGTACACATAAGTATTAACTAGTATATCTTCCGTAGTTTTCAGTTAAAAAATTTCTAAAAAATAGAATCTATAATCTATATGGGTCAATGTAAAGACATTGTAAAAAATAGAGATGCCCATCACATAATACATTGTAACAATACAAAAATCAGGGAAAGTGTGGATAGTATAGCCATGTAATAAAACAAGTACCTGGGGTTTTTAGGGATGTATATTTAAAAAAAAGAATATGAAATATATGCCAGAAAAAAATGATCCACATCCTACATATGTTATAACAAATATCCCAAACCAAATTTTTATAGCATAGCGTGTGAAATGCTTTTCTGGATTTACCTTCATCAGACACGCTAGGGGCAAAAAAATAGGAAGACTAGTCGGTTTTCTTGTTCAAATTTTTTATTCCAAAATGGCTTCATTTCCATTTGTAGAAGTCAATAATGTAATTGAATCAAATTAACTTAATTATGTAATAAAAAATGTATAGATTTTTATATCAGAATATACGAGTTTTAATAGAAAAAAATTTATTGATTTTGACCTTTGGCCTCAGTCAGTATTGTTTTTTGGTGTATTAAAACTCATATAGCCCTTTAAAAAAGTCTATAATTGTATGTGATACATTGTAATTGTTGTTGTAAGAATTTATTTTTTATTGTAGAAATACTGAAAGACACAAAAGATCAAAACTGAAAACAAAGTTGAGACAGAAAGAATTTGTCATAATGCCTACAGGTGAGTTGAATTTTGTACAATTTTTTAACCCCATATATTACAACATTCTTTGAAATAAAGGACATTATGATTATGCAGGAAACTGCTTATTACAGTGATCATTTTCACAAATGTACATGAACATTTCCCATCCTTAGCATATATTATACCCCGTTTCTGGATAAGTTTACCACGAGGATATAACCTATCCCAGCATTGGCACACTGATGTCTTGTCGATGTAACTCTCATTTTGCTTGCTTGCTTTTGCTTATTGTCATTGATGTATTATAAATGAATGTACATGTTGCACTCTAACTACCATTTTGCTTGCTTTTGTTTATGTATGTATTCTACAACTTTCAGCTTATTAGTATTGATAAAGGTAATTGTTACTTACTAACAATGGCACAAATCCCATCTGTACCGTACGTCGTTCCACGTTTAACAAACAAGGTGGCCATAAGTTTAT
>JARWCS010356982.1:0-10793 GCA_034783895.1 Geukensia demissa
TAAGAATTATGAAGATTCTTCCAAGGGATTTTTCTAAATTTAATAAAAAGTGAGAGACTCAGCTCAGTGAAACATACATTAAAAAGAATAAGAAAACAAAGGGGCAGACAGAAATCTTTGAATCAGAAGACAGACACGACCGTGGCCAATAGAAGAGAAATGTAAGACAAACATAGTCAGCACAACACTACACTGAAAACTAAATCTAGAGTAACACGAACCTTAAAAAACTAGGGTGAGTTCAGGTTCCCCGGAAGGGTTAGCAACTCCACTAGTTGCACCTGTCGGGTTACTCAGTAGACAAAACCGGTGTATAGTCGCAATCGGTGTTAGTCACATCCAGTTTAGGAACGAATTTGTTGTCACGACAGTTGGACAGTCGTGTTACTGTTACTTCCTAGTTGGAAGAAATCCATTTTAATTTGTGAAAAGGATATTTCGTATAGGTCAACCGAATTATGATGAGGACCGAAAAATTTCCGGAGTGATGACATTAATTTTTCCTGAAGAAACCTTTGGATCAGTAGCTTTTTTGTCAGTAGCAATCCTCTATCAATAAAATCCTGATATGAAGCACACGCCCTGGAGTAGCGTATCAACTACGAAATATACACTCCGTATGCAGGTGTAGCTGGAATGTTGCTAGACAAGAACGGAAGGTTGACAATTGTTTAGAAGTCATCTCTCTTGTCATAAAGTTTTATTCTTTATCCGCCATTACTGTCAATTCTAGGTGTAAGTCAAGGTATGAAGCAGACCTTTCTGTTTCTGTAGTGTTTTTGATTTCAAGTTCAATAGGATATATTTGCGGTCAACATAGTCACCAAATTTAGAATTATTCGGTGAAAGAATTTATATAGCGGAATGTGAAACCAAAATTTTGAGCAAACTTTCTTCTTTTTTTTCTGCAGAAGGCTCTGTATGAAGTCAGTTTCATGCGAATAAAATAATAAATCGAAGAAAAGGGGCACACAGATGGTCCCCATTGGAACGCCGACAGTCTGTTGAAACAGATATCAACCAAACTTTACAAAAAATGTTGTCAATCAAGAAATCAAGCATTCTCCAAATGTCATCTTCAGAGTATTTTTCATGAGAATCAGAGTGGTTAATAATAAAATAAGGTTCGTCCCTTCCTAGAACCAAATATTTGTACCTGTGTTTGCCATCCTTTCTAAGGCCAAAACATATGTGTGTTTCCTATCACCTACAAATTTTGACTGCAGGTAGGTAAAAAAAGTTTTTATTTTAACAAAAGATATATAAAAATAGGAAATGTGGCATCATTGTCCATGAGACAATTTTTTTCCAAATGGATAGAGCATCCTGCTCCTCATCATGCTCGTGTTTGCATCAGTGTCTCAAGACATCTGTCGGGGTAATTTTATATGTTAAAAAGTCTTGTATAAGAGAAAATAACCTTTGATGTCTTGAATACACGTATAAAGACAAAATATATTATATTGTCTTAAAACACTGATGAAAATTTTCCGTGCAACATGACAATTCTATTGTAAACTTAGATAACTATCGGTATACATTTGGTTTTGCTGCTGTTGGGTGTTAATAATCTACAGTAAATAAATATTTAATTTCTCAGTTACTGTTACTTTTAGAGTTATTTTCACATTATTGGGTATATTTCATCTCCACAGTTGTAATAAATTTTGTCATTAAAATTTATAATTTGTGATTTCTTTTGAAAATAAAGTATATAACACAATTACAGAACAAATCAAAGTCCATAAGATATTGTCACTGTTTTTTTTTAATAAGTAAAGGAACCTTCAACCTGTCAACCAACATATATAGTTTAAACCAAAAATATAAACAAAAAGTCTTCATTATATTATTTGTTTTAGTCTTATTCATACAGCTCCTTAACTATCCAGATTTTTTTAGCATTTATCATATATAGACTGTTTTGAGTTAAGAGCTTTATATAAGTTCAAGAGAAAAGAACACCAACTCTTTATTTTTATTTAGTTTAAACCAAGAAAATAAACGATAAGTCTTTATTTTATTATTTGCTTTAGTCTTATTCTTCATTCAAAACTCAAAGAAAAATTAAAAGCTTTGGTTCATTAACAATTCAAGGACAGACTACTCTCATGACTCTGTTAAATAGATATAATTCTAATATTTTATTTAAAATTTGTCCGCTTTCTTTATAGTTACATATACTAGTATCAAATGGTTGTCATTTTAAAGTTACATATTCGATATGAAAAATAAGAAGCTGTGTAATAAATTGGTTAAAAAGAAAGATGAATTTTGGAATGATAATACTGAGCCGAAAGGCGACGGACCGACGGGCGTACGGATATCACTAACCCCTACTCGCGGAGCGAGGTAAAAAGACAAGAAATATTTTGATTTAGAGACAGTTTTTGGCCGTGATGGGTCACAAGTAAGTAAAGAATATGATAACGTTCGAATGGCATTTATTTCCATGTTTGTATCTACATTATTGTAGATTACCATCGTTTGTCAAACTAAACTGATGATAACTGTTGATAATATGTGTGATGTCTAAAATTAGGACAGTTGAGGTTAGTGATGTACTCTTGGCTTTCAGTGCACATATTTTAGAAATGTGTTGTGTGAATAATGGAATGTTAGGAAGCAAGAAGTATAATTTATATCATTTTCATTTTCATAGAAGAATATCGGGTTATTGTAACTAACTATTAGTACTTTTTAATCTGCTTCTCGACGATGATTGAGACCTATTGCATTTATTGTAAGATTCACTATTATATCCCTCCTACTAATGGTCACTTTTCGGGCGAGTAACTTAAGAAAAAATGTTTATGTTTTTCGCCTTGAAAGCTCCTTCATTCTTATTTTCTGATTCCTCCAAACTCATGTTTGGAACAAGAAATGTGTGGATTTATTTGTGAGCCTGCTCTCTTAGGTTATGTCATTAAAGTTTGACAATTCAGTGAATATGTAGATAAACGGGTCTTGGATGTATGAACAATATTATATATTTAAGCTATTCCATATTTCTTTTAAATGTATATTATTTTCTTGTTGTTGTTTAACTGTGATAAACCAGTGGTGATCGAGATACGCTGAAGTAAACAAAGTAGTGATTTTCCACTGAGCACATTTGACATGCTTTAGCATCATTTTTTCGAATTATTTTTTTTGTAATCTTATGACTGCAGTTTATTTCAAAAAGAATTGTTTCTTATTATGTAAGGGGAATCCGAAGATACCGAAGGGGCAGATAGAAGTCGTTAAGTAGGAAGACAGACAGGTGTCCTGAAGGGTAAGCAACTCCTACCCCACTAGTGATACCGTCGTGTTACTCAGTAGACAAAGCCGGTGTGTAGTCACAATCTGTGTTAGTCACAACCGGTATAGGAACGGATTTGTATTCACGATAGTGAGAAGATATCCATTGTCATTTGTGAAATGGATATTTCGTACCGATCAACCAAATCATGATGGCGACCGAAAATTCCGAAGTGATGGCTCTTACCTTTCCCTTAGAATCCCTTGACTCAGTAGCTTTCTTGTCAGCTGCAACCCTCTATCAATAAAATCTTGATAGAAAGCACAAGCCCTGAAGTAGCTCATTAACTGAGAAATATACACTCCGTAAGCAAGTTCGGCTGGAATGTTGCTAGACATGAACGGAAAGTTTACAACGGGAAAACCAAAGTCTTCTCTATTGTCGTTTGTTCCTAACCCGCCCTGACTGTCAATTTCTAGATGTAAAAATACAAAATTACCAATGTTGAATAAATATGGAGAATTTTCGTATGCCATATGTTCATTTCAAGGAGTAACCTGTGTAAAACATTGTTTGATAAATTTCATTTTAGAAAAGTCTGCCAGCAGAGGCATCGACCAAGTGGTTTCAAAATACAAAATTACCTATGTTGAATAAATATGCAGAATTTTCGTATGCTGTATGAACATTTCAAGAAGTAACCTCTTATCAGTAGCATTAGAATAAAAAAATAGGAAGTCCAGGAACCAAACATAGAAAAAGAAGCACTCAAATCCAAACGAATCGAAATGGGAAGCCAAATCCGACGGCAGGGACATCTAGTAAGTGCCATACTTTTCGAGGTCTTTCCGTATTTTAGTGTTTCAGAATTTTAACAAATGCAGCAAATTTCTGTAAAACATTGTTTGATAAATTTCATTTTAGAAAAGTCTGACAACTTGGCTGGTGAATACCCTCGGGGACTACCGGTCCACCAGCATAGACATCGACCCAGTGGTTTAAATATACAAAATTACCAATGTGGAATAAATATGGAGAATTTTCATATGTTATATGTACATTTCAAGGAGTAACTTTTCATCAGTAGCATTAAAGTAAAAAAGTAGGAAGTCCAAGATCCAAACATAGCAAAAGAAGCACTCAAATCCAAATATATCGAAATGGGAAGTCAAGGTATGACCTGTCTTATACGATGTTTCTAATGATATTTATTGCTTATTTTATAATTTTCTTATAAATTTATTTTGTTACATGATTGTTTTTTTTAATAAAGGAAAATTGTTTATCTTACTTCCCAAGATGACGAAAATTAATTTAATGGTATACCTTACAAAATTTTACAGTGCTTTTATTTTGAGTTCAACAGAATAAGCTGAATGTATTATATTCTTGTTTGAAACATAAGTAGTTAACAAACAAAGCAATGACAAACTGTCCATTTATTATATTGTTTAAAAGAAAAAGATGCTCGACTGTTATTCCTTCTTACGAAAACTAACACAATTAAATCAGAATTGTACAAAATCGTAGTTAGTGGGTGTATGTAGGACTGAGTGAATTCATATAATATTTAACAACATTTAAAAAGTTTCCATTAGCCATCGGATTTACCCCTGTGCTAGGTAAATAAACAAGGGAATGTCCGTTGAGCTGAGTGTGGGTGGAAATGACTGCAGTTTACAAATATCTTACTAACAAAAACAGTTACCCGTTACATGTCAAATTATTGTTGTAGAAATACGCGTGAAAATGACGTCTTTTTCAATGGCGATTTAAAATATGATATGATCTTTGAACGTTTGTCGTAATTCTATCAGAAATCCGTTTTGTAAATAAGGTCATGGTCAAGGGCAGATAGACGGCTGAACTGACCACTGGTCGTTATACATGTAAGTTATCATAATTATGGTGAATTTTGATAAATATGGACGACAAAACGCCATTGGTAGAAAAACCTAATGATAACCTAAAACAGGAAATTAATTATAACACCAGAGTAAAGGTAATGTGCTATGTGATGATAAACAGTATTGGAATATTAATTTCTAGTTCTGGACAGACCAAGTATATTTATAGTTACGTCAAATCTCATGATATATCTAACCATTCAAGAAACAGTACAGAGCATGCACGATTTAATCATCAGAAACATTCCTGTGAAGGCCATCCATTTGACGAGAGCCTCATTCAAGAGAAGGCTTCTTATTGGACATGGAGTATTTCCGCTATACAATATGGTATCTCTCTCCCAATTATATTCTGTATCGGACCAATGATAGACAATATGGGTAGGAGACCACTGCTGTTATGGAATGTTATCATCACATTCCTTGCGTTTGTACTTAAGACAATAATTGCTTACTATGAGTTTCGTTTGGAATACTTCATGATGTGCTCAGTATTACAAGGTCTCTCCGGAACCTACTTTACATTTCATTTGGTTTGTCTCTCGATTTTAGCAGACACTACATCTAAAGGAAACCAACGAACTATGGCAATGGCAATTTATCGTGCAATAATGGCTATCGGTGGTTTCTTTGCCTATGTTGGGATGGGTTATTTGTCTGATATTGGTGACTTTCCTTATCCTTTTGCAGTTTCCTCTGTTATATTTTTCATTTTTGTTGTTGTCGTAATTTTAACGTTCAAAGACACATGGCAACCGACAATGTACCAAACGACAAATAGAAAAATTAGTTCATCCGCCGAAATTTTTGTTCTTTGTAAAGAAAGAGTTCACGTTAAAAGAAATTTACAGTACTTAATATCCTATTATGCCATATTTTTTCTTTACATGTTACCTTTTGCCGCAAAAGATTCTGTAAAGACAATCTATCTGTTAGGTCCACCATTTTGTTGGCACCCAGAACATTTTGGATGGTACAGTGCAATATCTGGATTAATTATATTTATGAGTGGACCTATAATTCTCAAGACTCTACATATGCTTATTAGGACAATTAAAGATGAAGTAATCTTAATTGCCGGTCTCATGTCTGCGGCCGCTACATACCTTTTACTTGGTTTTGCAAGCAATGACGGAACTGTATACGATGGTAAGATGTTATAAGTATCAAAACTGAATTTGAAAGATGCTTAGATTACATGTGATGCCAAAATGCATACATAATTTTAATGTCTAACCATATAACAACTGACAGTGATATGTAATAAATGTACTACATTTAAATGCAACGAAACAACAAAATTAAAGATTTATTATTACCGACTCGGCATAAGTATACATTATTGATCATTAATCTAATTCTCTTTCTGAAATGTTGCTCAAATGTATCGCAAAATTCATATTTACATTTTTATACATAAATTAAATTTAAAGGACTTTAAGTACAGGTTTTTGCAAGAATCAGGCTGTATTGGAAAAGAAAAAAATGCTAGATATTTAAAACTACTACCATTTGATCTCTTCATTACTTGAGTAATTGAGAAATCATTTATTATGATGAAACAAAATTGAGGTTTTTGACAGATTTATTTGCTCCTGAAATTTAAATTGATTTGCTCATTTGAAATGATAACTCTATTTTCCAAATGATGTGGACAATATGGTCCTTATTTCTTGATTCTGATGATATAAAAAAAGTAAAAGAAAATAGGTATAATCCTGCTGTTTTTTTTCTGGCCATGTTTCTCCATTTGCCTGATTCTTACAAAGTCCGATACTTTAAATTTTCCTCTAGTTTTTTTGTTTAATTTTAGCTACAGCTGTTGGACTGTTAAAAGGGCTTCCTGTTACACTTGTTAAAGCGATCCTTTCTAGATCTGTTGATTCTAAGAAACAAGGTAATTAACTTAGTTTGTTTTCCATTACACGGTACTATCCTCTTCCATTAATTCTACTCCCAGTTCGTCTGCTATGTCATTTGTAAAGAACCACATTTTACGAACCAAAAATAAAACTGGAACTGGAACGATCCGTATAAGAAACCAAAACAGGAACTGCTTTTATTGTTCTTATTACATGTATAGTGGTTTGATTCTACTTAATTATCTCCAAACTGTTTGATTTATCGTAGACAAAACAAGACAAGACAACATTTTATTCGAGTCTCACCTTTTGTGACAAATTAAAATCTACGTACATGTATATGCAGACAAAATAATTCAAGTACTATTAAGGTTCACAAAAGCCACTCAAAAAGAGTTATGAGAGACCATAAAAAGATAACTATATATCATCAAGACAGCATAAAGTACATTTTGTTTGAAATAAAATTTCATAGCACATTTTGACAGTCTTCATTACTGAACATAATTTTTTTTTCTTCATCAGACATATTAATAAAATTTTCATTAATACAAACAGCATGATTAAAAGTAACCCTAACAAACACGTTTATCGACATTTAAATTTCATATCTTCCCGTCTCAATTCGTAAAGGTGCAACACCACACCTAAATTTTGGAAAGGCACTCTTATATTAACTAGGCATATTTTAACACAGATATTTTTCTACATCATAAACATTAACATTTTTAAATCTTCTATATGAACGTAATTTTTTAACGTCAGTTGATATAAGTTTATTAAACCAATCATCTTTATAAATATTTAAACACAAGTTTTCAATATTCTTGATTTACTCCCTCATATGACCAAAGAGCAGATAATCCATAATAAGCCTGTAAAAAATCATTTATTACGTCTCGCTATACAGTTCATCGTTTTCCAATGAACTAAATGTTAAAAGAGCAGTGTTCAAGGATTGACCTGAACATATAGGACACTGATTCATACATCTTTATACCTCACTGCATTAGAAAAAACCACAATTTTTCAAATCAGCGTCTAAAATAATACGGTCATGAACGTTGATGTTTTTTTCACAGATTCTTTCTGATTAAAGTCCAGTGTAGAACCCATGTGAGAGAACAAAAGTGAATAGTCCAAAGTATCATAAAATGTTTTCATCAAATGAATATTACTGTTCATGGCCTGTTCACTGAAATAAGTATATAAAATTCCTACATCATAAACAAGTTTGCTTTAAATTTCCAAAAACCACGTATATTTTCTTGTTAATGTCCATTTCATGAACTGAGTCTCTCATGTTTTGGCTATTCACTCTTAAAGCAAAAAGCACAGTTTGAAAAGGCAATTCCAAAAGAGATTAGACTATCTTACCGGCAACAAAATTGTGTGTTCAAAATATTACAATTGTTGTTGTTTATCTTGTGCTTATGGGAAAAACTGCTGATTTTTGTGAAGTTCTGACAATGTCTATACTTACACATTTCTGGTACCGCCAAGCTTATTTTTACTGGCATTATGTATAAATATACGCAATTAGATATAAAATATATCAAAACATTTTTCAATTTCCAAAATTTACAAATCCTTTGAGCAAAAATAGTTATAATAGGAAACAACAAAACTTTTCAATTTTCCATATGAGCGGAGAAAAACTAATAGCTTGCCAAAAAAAAAAAAAAAAAAAAAAATCCGAATTACACAAAAGTTACCGGAACTTGCCATTGCATTTTATAAGAATTATGAAGATTCCTTCAACGGATTTTTTACACTGGTAAAATGTGAGAGACTCAGCTCATGAAACGTACATTTGAATAAAATATCACCTGTGCTTAAATAGGTACATAGCTACCTTTTAAATACATACCGTCCTGTCAGCGCAATTTTATGTTTTAAATTAACTATTGTGGCTAGGGCCAATCAATGTAAATTGTTTAGGAGGGCCATTAAATGCACGCTGTATAGTGAGACCTATTTTCAAAACTAAAAATAACTCTCTACGTATAGTCCATATATGGTAAACTGGTTTACAGGGAGGCAATTCATTGATATTTCTCATAGCATGAATTATATTGATGGAAACCTAAATCTGTCAAGAATGGGGATATGAAGAAAAGGTACCGGATGCTTTTAAAATCGCCGTATTTAGTTTTTCATTAGCTCATAGCGTATTAAAGCAAAATGATAAATAGTAAAATGAAATTGTTGAAATCCACCAATGTACTTTTTGCACTGGTCTTGACAACTATTTAATCAATCAATAAATTGAAAAAACCTTTAAAAATGAAGATCAACGTATACCTGTAAAAAGAAAAAAGTCATTAAGGCACATTTTTGGCCCAAGAATTTTGCTAAAAAATAAAAAGTGGCTAATATCTATAATTTCATATCGTTTTTATCAAATAATATCTATAAAAAGAAAATCCAAAGCCACATGACACATAGAAATTGCTGTAAATATGAAAATGCTAAGAATTTCCTTAATTTAATGCAAAATTTGACAGTATTTTGTCCATTTTAATATAGATCGCATAGAACAGCAGAACCATACTTTGCACAATTCAAGATCTATCAATTACACAATCTTCGTGATGTTTTTGTGCGATCTATATTATTTTGAACAAAACACCTCCAAAATTTAAGTATTTTTACAGAAAATGTTACATTCTTGTTGAAATAGTCAAGTATGCCATGTCTTTTTGTGGAAATGATGAAAACTGTATAAAAATCAGTTATGAATTATTAAAAGACGGTTATTAAACAGCATTTTCACATTTTCACTGTGTTACGTAGTGGAAATTTAACATTGCACAAACGTCATGATTTGGAGAAAGTTTAGAATAATGTATGCATAAACCTTGATCCATGAACTAATTTACTGAAAAATATTTGAAAATGAATTTCCAAATAAATGAATTTGTTTCCCACTTAAGAAAACTCCACTTCGTAACTAAATGTTATTAAATGGACCAAGAAGTAGTGGGAAATGTTTCCTTCATTCACTAATACCAGGGGCTTACCACTATTCTGGAAACTTTTTCTTACCACAGAAACACAGAATTATTCTTTTTTCGCCGATTTAAAGCTTTTTTATAAAGAGCTTTATTTATGTGGATCTTGACCGTTAAAATATGGACAAAAATTTCACGCACACGGTGGGCTTCTCAAATGATGGTAAATTGATCCTTTGAGAGTTATAATTGCAATGCATTTGTTTTACCATGTTTTGAAGTGCATTTGATGTTAGTACGTGCTATTCTTAAAGGAAAGTTAGTATGACTAAAGAAAGAATTATTACATTGCATTATACATGTACATTATAGTACTCTTTATGCCAGAGATGAGCATGATTACTTGCAACGATAATCTATTAATAATCGATTACCTGTTGTGTTTTGTGTAATTGATTACAGTAGCGGCCTGGCGAAAGTTATATGCGAGGCTGGCAATTTGCTAGCAACAATAGCTAGCTAGTGTTCAACTTGCCAGCCTCCGTTGAGCGCCTTTTTGACAGACAAAAGTTTTCAACGATTTGAACCCTAGCTAGCTACAGTTGAACACTCGCCATACCATTTTGAACACTAGTCAGGTAACGTTGAAAGCTTTTGAACGCTCGATCGAGAGATTGAATATTTAAAATATAGTTTCGTTTTAAAATTTTTTTTATTATAAAAATTATTTATTATATATTTAGTATAATTAATATTGCAATTAAGTTTTACTATTTTCACGACCTCTGATAAAGAATATAATAGATAAACGACAACGATAATAATA
>JARWCS010357013.1:0-10792 GCA_034783895.1 Geukensia demissa
ATATCAAAAGAATCGGTTCATCCCATCAAAAGATAAGTTGCGGAAACCTTTGTGTCCACAGACAAAAGACGCCGACGACGACAACGCCATAACATAATACGACCACAAATTTTTTGCGGTCGTATAATAAAAATGAGCATACAACTTGAGCACAGGAAAGCTTTTAATAACCTCAACACAGCATAAAAGAAAAACTTGGTAATAATATTAAAAAGAAAGAATAAGAAATATATGCCAGAAGGACCAAATCCACATTTCACATATCTTGATATATAGTCACTCGATCAGTTCTGAAATCCAACATCTAAGTTCGAATTCATCAAATGGACTGTCAGATTGGTATATTGCTTGAGCTGTTAGTATTGGGAAAGGTAAAGCGGTTATTGCTTAAGCACTATAATTGCACTGACTTATGGAAGCAGTTCATATTATTGAAAGGTTAACTAAAACTGCTAAAGGTGCTGATCGTAAAGTTGCAATAGTGTGATTACTATGGATATCTGGTTACTGACTGATTACATACCAGGAGGGAAACCACACATACAACCTATCAATATGTAGTATCACTTAACATCTATTCCTAAGATACCTGCTTACCAACCCAAATTCAAGATTAAAACCAAGCTTTATTTTTCAACTTATATTTGAAAAAAAAATCAATAGATTTCACATAAAAATACAAACAAAAAATCACCTAAAAACATTTTAAAAATGGATTTTCTATGTAGTTTAAAAGTTTAAAAAAACACACAATAAAAATATACACCAGTAATATACAGATAACACTCTGATTCCAATTGTCACAATAAATTAACAATTTTAAAATTCAATGCAGGAGCCACTAACTTAAAGTTTTCTTTGCCAACCCCTATTAAATCTGACATTTCAACAAAACAGATTTGAAATTAATTTAATCTGGCTACAATAGCTGTTAAGCACATACATGTACACTTTTCACTGTTTTTTTTTGTATTTTTAGAATATTGAGGTCAAGATTACCTTTATTTGACTGGATCTTCCAATTATCTCATAACTTCTGTGATATACCATTTATAACATTGGGGTCAAGGTCACCTATATTCAGGATCACTTGATATTAATGTGCATTATCAAAAAATTAATTTGTATAAGTTGTAATATCTCAAATGTTTATTGCAAGTTTACATTTGAAAATAGGTGACACAATTGAGGACATGGAAGATCTTGAAGCAGTACCCCTATTTTGGCCCAAGAATTAGGAGCAACGGATGTATGCAGAAAACCGATTATTACATATGAACAAAAAATAATTTTGTTTTGTTGTCTCATATAGAGCAGCATTATCAGAACATGACTTCTTTGATATGTGCTAATTTTTGGTAAAAATATATATAGGGAAATCCTTAAATGAACAAGCTTTTCAAATTGAAATTTCCTTAAGTAAAGACTTAACTGTACGAGAGAAAATAGCATTTGATGTCATAGTATAAAACTTTCTGTCACAAAGCTGATATTCAATCTCATATTTTCATGTTAAATTAATGTACCCATGCACAGAATTATAGGAAGGAGTTAAAAAATAAGTGGCAGTAATCATTTATTAAGGTCTTTAATTCTTATAACAAAAACTCAGTTCTGGAATAAATACCTTGGTTGAAAGATTAAAATATATCAATTATTTTTATTCTTTTGTTGACAAAAAATATGGTTTTTTATTGTGAAATAAAACAGATAGTGTCAGTTTAAATATAGAGAGCTTGAATAATATTTAAGGGAAAAGAAACTTGGTTATAAAGTATAAATTGTTCAAATGCTTGTTTTCAAGGAAGTAAAATGTGTAGGTGCAGCATAAATTTGGCTTAAAGATAAAGGTCAAGGTACAATAAGGCTACTTTTTGGCCCCAAAATTTCAATGTGTTACAAGTGTAAGTTTCCTTCATTGTGAGATAACAGGCCAAAGTTGTACTATTTTCTAGTTTTCTTCAATTGAGTGCCAAAAAACGACTCTTTTCAACAGTTGTTAGTACAGGAACTGTACAGCACATCAATGTTCAGTCCATTTTGATATTTCTTTATCTTGTGTTTAATGTAAAAATACATAATTTAAATAAATATGAAGACTGAGCACAGCTGAACTTTATATTGTCAGGACCTAAAAGTCAAAACTGGCTAAAATGTGGTAGCTTCTCTTGAAATTGCTGGAAAATTCAAAATTTGACAAAATTTGGTACATGGTTTTCACAATTGATGAGTCGTATGGGAAAAATTTGATTATGATCAACTATTCATTTAAGTACTCAGATCAGGTTGTTTCAGTTGTCTTATTTAGATTTTAATTTTGGAGCCAAATTCAGGCCTTAGCGTACCTCCTACTTTTACAGAAAACAGAAAGATTTGGCTTTTTGGTGACATCCCAATTGTATTAACTTTTATGATGTCATGGCTACTAAAATTTTTTCTTTTCTTTTAATGTAATCTCAACTCCTGTGCAAATATTAAAGAAATTCTTGAAGTAAAATCGACAAGTTATTTGAAAATTAAGGCCATTTCAGCTCCTTATCACACTTTGTCCTTTCATAAAAAATGCTTCAGAAACGGTGGGCCTTTCAAAGTATCTGAACAATCAGTCCAAAGTAAGTCAGTTTGTTAAGTTTTCTCCTTCTGTTGTATATCCTTTAATGTAAGAATGGCTAATGTAGGGGTCTGTGTGGCAAAAATAGCCACCTATAGTCTTCTAATAAAACCCATGAGAACAGAATGATTTTGAATAAAATTTGCATTCAAACTTAACAAATCTAAAGAAAAGGTAATTAAGGTGCTTTACAAGCACATTACAATATGACTCCAGCACATTCCGTTGAGAAAGTTGTACAAATGAACTATATTCTAAGTAGGGACAAGGTAATATAATGGGCTGAATTAGGTTATATATTGCAATGGATATATCGGTAATCAAGAGAAAGTTAATAATTATACTAATCAGTCTTTAATCTTTAATTTTAAACCTGTTACGATATCCTTTACATCTGATTGACAGGTAAACAGGATTTTAAAGGGCATCTCATGAACTTCAATCAACAAATTATTAGTCATAAAACAACTTCCATAACATATTTTAGTTATATAAACAGATAGTAATTAATATGAAAATGAAAAGATATGGGGTAAATGTCAGAGAGACCGCACTCTAACCACTAGAAAAACAGAGAGAAGCTTTGCATGAAACAGGCAATGACCAGATAAACAAAAACCACACATTTGTTTTAATCATTATATTGAAATAAATTATAAATTGGCATCAAAATTCTAATGTAAAAAATGGTCACAAACTGTTAGAAAACCCATGAATATAAAATATCGTTAAAAATTTTTATGTCCGTTTTTCATTTCTATCTATCCAACAAAATGTCCAAGAAAACGGACCTGTCCATCCAATACAAAGGACCCATGCTTTTAAACCTTATTACTAACTACATATAACTAAAAGCTCTCAATGACATGAATCAAGCAAAATAACTTTTAAGGCCCTTTTGACCAATTTTATGTAAAAATGCTTGGAGTTAAAACTTTGTTGCTTTTTTAAAAAAAAATCCTTAGAAAACAAACCCCATCAAAATTTGATGAAAAATAAAAAAAAATCTTCAACCCCTTATATCTCAAAACTGGTTATATTTAATCATGGGAATGGGAAACAAACTTATTCATCTGTCTAAGAAATTTATAGAAAATACAGTGAATAATTATTACAGAGAACTGCCATGGCATCTATATATTACTTTTTACTTTAAAAATCACACATAAGTTATACAGCAGAAAATTACACATACACTCTACTGTTACAAATTACAAATAACATTAAACAACAAAAAACACTCTACAGTTACAAATTACAAATAACATTAAACAACAAAAAACAATCATTATACAAATAACACCGATTGCCATCAATCATTTTGACTCTGGCATACCATAACATTTATTATGACTGTACTGCAGAAAAAGATAGCAACAACAACATTACATTAAACAACAACTTAAAATAGAATACTGACATAATTATGCATGTATGTATCTGTACAACATTTATATTGTACCATTTAATACTGATCCATGTAAAAAAACATGTCTGTATAAATGAAAGGCTAAAGAAAAAAAATCCATAAATATTTGTTTCAAGACCAAAACATATTAAAGAAAAATAGATTTTTATGGATTTGTTTAAAAATTAAAAAAAATATAACTGCACTCAAAGCTTATAGAATTCTTTTTGTCATTCTATTTCTCATACACATAAAAGTTCTCATACAGATACAAATATAAAAAGAATTAAAGTGTTTGTAGAATATTTTATGTATCAGTATAAATTCATTTAGAAACCATATCCAGTAACACTCCCTGCAAAATAAACACATTCACAAGTATAAAACTGTAAAGTATTGCACAAATTAGTCCTTGGAATGATCAATCTATACTTATGGCACCAAATCTTTCCAGCAACAGGACTATACTAAGTCTACTGAACTCATACAATAGAAAAGAAATGTATCTTTATTATATCTTGCATTTTTGACTAAACAACTTTCTTAACATGATTTTAAACTACTTTGTAAACAAAATGGAATGGCTAAATAGAAGCCAAAAACAGTATATATTAAAGAAATCAATAAAGGAAAAAAAAATTGAAAAATAACTGAATTTTGCATTAGAACCTTTAATAAAAATATATATATCTTTGCCTTTTTGACTCAAGTATCAAAGTTAAAAAATAACTATAATTGGCATTATGCATAATTCAGATATAAGAACATTTGGTGGATTTTGCCCCTTCTACCAATATAAATAATACAGTAAAAACTTGTTTAAACTGTTCCCTGAGTAAACAAAAAAACCTGTAGAAACTGAGCCCATATTCTAGACTAGAGCCTAAACAAATGGTGTTTATTTAATCTGTGTAAACTGAACACCTGTCTGAAACAAACCACAACTTGTTTTTTACTTGCCCGACAGTATTTTAACTCTCACAGGCAAGCGGGCAAGCGCTTATTTCTAACACTGCACTTTAGATGCAGTTAAATTTATCTTATGGGTACTTGTTATAAATGTGTGTTAGTAGTGAATATTGTCTTTCTTGTATAAATATTCCATATTCTTCTTTTTAAATATGACATCTTTTATTTCTGAAACATTTTACAGAGCTTCAAACATTGGAACAGCAATAATAAAAGATTTTTTCACAATTCTAAGATGTAAATGTTTATTTATGACCATAGAGTACAACCAACAGTTTCAGCAAATTGAGAAATTTATTAAAAATAAAGACTTTAAGGCAGTTTTGGGGTCTGGAAATCATAAGAGCATAAGGAGCACCACATATTCTGGGTAAAAAAATCTGGTTGGTAGAGGCTTGTAGTTTATGTTAACCAAACCCTTAAAATAGCCTGAAATTGACATTTTTAGTCACATTTTACTCAAAAGTTTGATTTCAGCAACATTTGACTATTTGTTTACCTTGATCCTGAAAAATATATCAAAAATATAATTGATTTAAAGTTTTGGGATGTTCTTGGATCTATCTTCACTTTTTGTCAAATTGATATGGAGAGTTTAGATCTTGGGGGACTAATAAAGCCCTTACCATACTGAATCCCTTGTTTATTGTGGATATTTGTTATCTTGAACATATAGAAGAGTTTGATCTTAGGGTAACTCAAAAGAATTTGTTCCACAAGTTTACTCTTGATAAGTTAAGCAATATCAACTAATGCTAGGTGTGCCACTTTGTGGGTAAAACAATCTGTAATTAGTTCTACTGATACCAGAAGTACTGGAAAGTTTTTCAAGCTGCAGGAAACCAGTCATTGCATAGTTCACTTGCTGAGTGCTGCCCCTAGTGGCAAATATTTCATGCATATTCAGGACGAGAGCATATTAATGATTGATGATGATGAATGAACCCTGCTTTGTACTAGACCGACACGCTGAGCCGGATTTTTAACGTGCTAGCTCACGAAAGCAACAGTCTGCAGGAAGACATGCCACTTTACCCAGACACATTATTCTGACTCTTGGCCGACCAGTCTTTGCTTTTACTCCTAAATGCTGCGTCCTTAGCGGAGAAGCAGCAAATACCAAAATTAATGTCTTTGGTTTGACCTGGCCAGGGATCGAACCCACGACCTTCCGCACTCGAGGCGAGCACGCTAACCATTACACCATCGAGGCGGCTTTTCATAATGGAACAATGGCATCAAAAATACTGTTTTCATGTTAGTGTAATTGGTTAATATTGCAGATATAAAGATAACTGTGTCCAAAAGACATTGCACCCTGCCAATGGTAGAAAAATTGTAGGGGGAAAATAGTTATAGTCATGCAATCCATTAAAACTACACTCAGTCTCAACCTTTAGCAGTGTATTTACACTGATATTCTACAAATGCAGTCATCCATCCATGCCTCCACTGTTACAGTATTAATTTAAGACCAAAATAATGTTGCAGTTCACAACATTAGCTACCTGTGTACTGTTTTGTTACCTTTAAAAACTACTCTCAACCAGAACCTGCCAGATGAACAGACCGACAGACAGAAGGACAGTTACCTAGACCAAATTTCTGAATTCATGGCCAGCCTAGCAGGAGGAGCATATAAAATTACACAGAAATGAATAATTTGCGAATTTCTATTGGCAATTACTGTGGCTACATAAATGTTAAACATCAACCAATTTTTTTGGTTATATACAATGTATATTGTACACATTCAGTTTGACACAGGTAAACAGTAGTCAAGACTAAAACAAAATTGTTATGTTTACAGGTATGGTTTACAAGAATTTCTCGTTATCACACCTGCTGAGAGGAACCAAGCAATAGACAGTGAAAGTAGAGCCAAAGTTTTACTAAGTTCTGTTTCTATAGCTCTTACCAATTCTTCCAGGTATTTAAATTCATATTTTTTAAGCAAACTATTTCAGGAGTGGGACAGGGAAATGAGTTACAACAGGGAGAAGTGGTGTTTTTTATGTATTATAAAAATGGACATAATTTTTACCTCAATGATAAAACAAATATTAAGTTCAGTTTCATTAATTAATTATAGTTTTATTTGTCTATTTTTATGTTTCATTATACCAAGTATAACTATATCAAGGAAAATTGAAGTAGATCCAGTAAAGTTTTGAAAATACTTAGAAGAGTGTATTTATATGATGTCTCAGAGACTGAGTCAGTTGAGAATCATGGGATTGAAATGAACACCAATGATTTGTGCATTGTCATGATTGTATGAAATAATTATGACCTCTGTGCAGTAATAATCATTTAATTAATTTAATAAAAGACTTACTGTAACTGTCATAGTTTTTAATTATTTTATTTCATTTAAAAATCTAACTCGTTTTCATAAATTTTGTATTAGATAGATAATATCTACGTTTGAAATCATGATAAACAATTAAATACACTCTGGCATACTTAAAAACAATGGGAATAAATGGTACTTCTTTAACTGAATGTTTTCTCTCCAATCTGAAAATCCCGCAATTTTGGTTGTTTATAACGGAAACATAGGAAAATTTAAGTTATCTCTCTTTAGTCAAACTTGCACGACAACTTCACTTTGCTAGAAAAAACATGTGTTGGCAATTTCAAGCGGTATTCACCAGCCCAGTTGTCAGACTTGTCTGACATGAAATTTATCAAACAATGTTTTACAGAAATTTGCTGCATTTGCTTAAATTCTAAAATACTGAAAATACGGAAATGCTTCGAAAAGTATTACACTTAGTAATTTTGCCTGTTGTCGGATTTGGCTTCCCATTTCGATTTGTTTGGATCGTGGACTTCCTACGTTTCACTTCTAATTCTACTAATGAGAGGTTACTCCTTGGAATGTCGATATAGCATATCCAAATTTTTCCATATTTTTTCAACATTGGTAATTTTGAATGATGTATAAATATGTTGATAATTTACTTTTTAAACTCTAATTTGATCGACATTTAGTTTTACGCTATGTAAATTGAGTGAGCAGTTGATTTGTACTTATAAGTTGTTTCTTACAGGGAGATAGATAGCATGGATTTTGAACGTATCCTGAAAAATAGACGATTGACATAAAACTGTTGTTTATATTTGAAACATGACTGCATTTTTAATTTATGACATGATTCTAGAATGCCTACATAATTTTATTCACAAAAAGGACGTTTTAGTGCCCATAATGTGAGTTCTCCTCCTGCAGGAACTATAAACCGTATTTGATGGCTGCCCAATAGACAATCATGACACATCTTCATTGTCTATTAAATTACTCATTATCACAGTGAAAAACGGGCTTCAAATTTGTCATGAAAAAACCTATAAGCCATGGCATGAGTAGAACGAGGGTTTTAAAAGTTTTAAGGTTCTGTTAAATTGCATAAAATCAAATCAATGTCCCATTCCTCTTGCAATAGCGTTAACAATTAGATTTTTCTAACCATTACATCACTATTAACCACTCTGATTATAATAAAAGGGACTTTGAAAACGACATTTGCAGACTGCTTATTTCTTGATTAATAACAGTTTGGTAAAGTTTGGTTTCACGTTCTGTTATATAGATGATGTTTTACTGAGTCATTCTAAATTTGGTGACTATGTTGACGGTATCTATTCCAATAAACATGAAATCGATGTTACTACAGATACAGAGAGGTCTGTTTTATACTCAGAAGCCATAGAAAGGGGAATTAAGAAACATTTAGAGAAAAAGAACAAGAAACCTGCGTTACCAAGGGTTTTTTGATGAAATATAAAGTCTTCACTCCGGAAATATTCGGTTGTCATCATAGTTTGTTTGCCTGGTACGTAAAATCCATTTCACAAATGACAACAATTTTTAATAGTTGTTTCTCCTTGCTTTAAGGGTTCTTGTTTCTCTAGCTTTAATTTTCAGTGTAGTGTTTTGTTTTCTATATTTGTTCATCGTTTTATTTTATTGCTCGTGGTCTTGTCTGTCTTGTGACTTAACGGTTTCTATTAGTCCCTTAGGTACCTTCGAATTTGTTTAGATATTTTATAATCCCTTGCACCCTAACCTTACCACAGCATTGTCCCTTGTATCCAGATAGACACTGATATTTCCCAGTTAAGTCATATACACTATTTTCACATCTTTCAGCACATGGCTGCTTTATAATTAAATCCTTCTCTGTCATGTTACATGTATGCATATTTGCACAACAACGTAAATATATATCTCATTTTATTTCCTTGACAAGGACTATGGTCCATTGACTTGGTCCATGGCATTGGGATTGTGACATCGCATACATTAATACCGATTCCACATTCATTTAAGCAGAGGCAAAGAGGCAACCAAAACTGAAGGAGCAGTAAAAACTTCATATTATTTTTATGTAGCCGATCTAATCTGGCTTACTTAAAATAAACGAATGCGGATCCATTATTGGAACTATAAATCAACAATTGTTGATAAAAGTTAGAACCTAGTATCAATTGTTATCGACACGAAAAAGGAAAAAAGCATAAATTATGTCCTCAAATATACTTAACTATGAAAAAGCGGCCCTAAAACTTGATTATTTGTTCAACTAAACATTTCTCCTATTCTATGTTGAAATAATGTTCGATGTAAAAAGATACTTAGGTACGTCAAACGAATTTTGCCACAGCTAAAATTGGATTTTAGCAATAGTCAAACATACAAGTTAAGCAATGTTGAACAAATATCGTTAATTTTAGTATGCTACATACGCATTTCAAGGAGTAACCTCTGATCTGTCGTATTTATACAAAACATTGGAAATCCGAGATCCAAACATTGTAAAATAAAGTACTTACATCCAAACAATCTAAAATAGGCAGTTCAATCCAACTGGAAGGACATCTATCATGTACAATACAAGGAGTGTAGCCATCGTTTTTTTCAGGCGTTAAGAATGTAAATAGAGTAGATCATATAACATATCGTTGAAATTCTAATTTTGTTGCACAATAGGCTGTAGTTAAAATTCATCTTTTTGACTTCAAGAAGAAATTTTAGCATAGGGTTTAATGTTAATTTTTTGCATTGTGAATCCAAACATACAAGCAACTTCCCGGAATATTACATGAATTCATTTTCATATCATTTTCGTCATTTCCGTATCTGAAGAGGTTACCTAAAGTTTTAAAATGGTATTTTTGAAGGGACAAAATCACATATATGATCATATATTGAATCAAGAAAACATGCTATTTTAGGCATATATATTTCAATATAAGAAATTTAACATGGGGGATAATAAGAAAAATTATAGTTCAATAAGTTATGGTAAATAGTAGACGTACAAGACATGCTTTGTTGTTGAACTTCTTACATGCATTTAATTTTATTTAGTTGAGTGGTGACAAAATTCGTTTGTTGTACTTAATATACGTTTCAGGTGACCCATAATAGTCAGTCAATTCAATAACTCAATTTGTAAACCTAAAATGTTGCAGTATATAACGACTGAGCTCAAGTTTTAAAGTCAATGCGCGGATAAACAAACCAGGAGCACCCCTTCCGAAAATGATACGAATGTTTAGAATATTTTGTTGATTTTCCTTCAATTTAAAAAAGAGCACCGGAAAAACTATGATTGATGTTATTTATCCCCCTCATCATTCAACTGCAGATTCTGGATCCGCCAGGAATCACAGAAAGGTTGAGACTTAATATCTTGTAAATAAATTCCTTGTCTGCTTTCAAACCGAATGCCGTATATCCACTTTGCTGGGGAGGGGGCATCATTTTGTGGCCAAGAAAAAAAAAAATACAAAAT
>JARWCS010357023.1:0-10792 GCA_034783895.1 Geukensia demissa
GTCATTTTGGGGTGTTCGGTGGTAATTTTTAGGTGTTCGGTGGTGTTCGGCGGTGTTCGGTGGTAAAAAGACTCGCCCAAATTATGCTTTTTTTCATTTTAATATTGACAAAAATCTATTCACCCTCGCTGTCGCCGTCTAAAAATTCAAGCCTGCATTCGTCGTTTTCATTTGATTTGACCAAATAAGTTTTCTTTAAGGTAACAGTGCATCTTGAAGTCGTAAGAAATAAATCTTTTCTCAACACTTGCATTCGAGTCAAGACGGAAGCTGCCATTTTGGGGGACAATGAATTACGCCCCTTGCAACTGAAAGCGGGAAAATCTCAAAAACATTGTCAATCTATAGGGGGAATATCAAACGTTTTTAATGCCAAACAAAACCCAAGACAACACTGAAATAGAGTTTAATTTGAAAATCTCGTCTAGAATTCCGAAATAGAATAACTTTTTAAAAAATCTCAGAGATATTCGAGAGAATATCTGAAATTCATCTCTATCTGGGATTAAAAAATCCCAGTCTCTATATTTCGAAAAAAAATTATAGATGTGTCTGTATTTTTCAATCGTATCTTTCGTGTTTTCGTGTTGGTTATGGTTGTCAAACTCCATTATTGAAAATCACGAGTAGGAGACTTTTTTGAAAAGGCATTGGATGACAGTGAATTTATAACTGCATTATAAATGTATTTTAAGCAAGGCGTTTGGTTGTCTTCCATATAATCTTCTTCTAAATAAATATAAAAACATGTTGTGTCTCAGATGCAGATCTTGCGGGATTACTAGCTTTGCTTATAAATGCTTTAACATCGTTGACAATTGTAGTGCCAATTTTCCATTATTTATTTGCATATCGGAAAATGAAAAAATATGGGATAAATTTTAGAGAGACTGCAATACAACCACGAGAAAAAACAGAGGAATTTACAAATCCAGAGGTGTCCACAAGGCCTGCGACAAGGGTTGAATACCACTCCTCGTGAAATTGCCTAAATAAAAAAAACAGTGTATACGTAAAATAATACTGATCCTATCTGAATATTATCAAAATGTACATGTAACAAAACATGTTAGATGAAGACAAACTTATGAGCAGAATTCCTGACATGGGACGGGCACATGAGACATGTGGTATGGTTAAACTAGTTTAGTGGGATCCCAACACTCCCAAAGGAAAAATCAAAGATAACAAAAGCATGCAGTAACAGACGAATTATAAAAATCTAACAGAAATTCACCCAATCCTACCAAAGATTATCTGCGGTCAGGCTCAGGGTACAATTCATGAAGATTAGACACCAAGCTTCTCAACACGAGATGTCATCCAAAACACAGCATGTCCGACGATTTAATACCTTGCTGTCAATAAACACGAGGAAAGGCAAGATGGGTGCAGTGCCAAAATTAATATCTGTGTAAGGAAGCGATAAGTTACATGTACCCTTTGTACCAACAAAAACAAGTTTTAATGTTCTGACTACAATGTCTAATCTGTATTCTTTGAGATAAGTTTGTTAAACGGAACTGTGAGATTCAATGGATCATTTTCAAATTTGTAAGTTTTAAAAGTAATGTTTCCATAGAAAGTAACATGTGATATACCTTGTCGTACTAAAATTCTACATTTGCAGCCGTATTTTCGTATTAAATCTTTATAACGGTTATAAAAGTTTGTAAAAGTCTTTAAAATCTCGTAGTATCTGTATCCCTGCTGCAAAAGTTTACCAGTAAGATATAGGTTGTGATCATTAATGTCAGAAACTTTATTGCAAACAAGGGAAAACCGAACTATATAGTTGTGAAATATAACCACGAAGGGGCCAAAGACACGTCCAGATAAAAAAATGAAAAGTTAAATTAACTATAGCAAAAGAAAAATCACCCCTTTTAATATAAATTTGAGTGCATAAACAATCCAGTTCAGTTTTTAAATCCAAATCTAAAAATGGAGTACGGTCATTACTGGTATAAGTTTTATTTAGAGTAAGATTTTTTTTTGATAAATTTATTTTGCAAATTTTTGAAACTTTGGATTACTAAAAGCTAAAACATTATCCTAATATCTAAAAGTATCATTAAACTTGTCCATTAAATCTAAAGAGTCGTTTTTAAATTTTCTGTGATTCATGACAATATAAAAATAAATCTGCAAGGAGAGGGGCGCGGTTTGTTCCCATCGGTATACCAACTATCTGCCGATAGACCATTATCAAATCGGACATAAATATTATCAAGAACGAATTCGACTGCATGTTGTCCAACAAGTATTTTTAATGAATTATATTTATTGCAGTATTTGTAAGAACAACCAGACTTTTTAAATGACATATTGATTATATATTGATTATATATGAACACGTTTCCTTAATAAGCTTATGTGATAAGTGGTATAAACTGTTTGCTGTAGAAAAGGAATTTAACTTGAACATATTTAATTTGTCAAAAACATCTAGTGAATATTAAAACTCCAAATGTAGTTGATAAATGAATTTTAATAATCATTTATTACAGAAGTTAACAACGAGAGTCTTAATAGTAGCTGGAGCACTAGTTAATAGAATTGAGACGTTATTGGTAGTGCATTTACTTAATCAGAAATAAACCGAGACTTATATATTAAGTTTTATGAAGTTAAGGTAGCCAGTACATTGTAGTAACTTTCATATTGTCAGAAGCAGCCTTTCACTGGATAGTAACATTTTTACCGATGATCCGAAAAAAAACTGTATATGCTATCAACGCTATCATTCAGTTTATACATGTAGCATCGGTTCTGTTGATAACTTAGTTTCAATTGGTCTTTTGTAATCTGTTTTTTCTATAACACAGTGTATTCATTTAAATTCAAGTATAGTTTAATGTTTTACCAAATATTTCCATGATATTTGGTATAATTAGGCAGTAACGAACAAATATCTAGAACATCGAACTTACATCAATGTGACCAAGAACGTGCAAAACGTATGGTTGTAAGAAGTAAATATAATACGGATTTTAGATGATATCTGAGCATTATCTTATCAGTAACAGGTTTGGAACTAGAAATCGTATTTTGATCAGTACGTTACAATGAAGTGGTATATGCGTAAGTACAAAGAGATTTTTAATTGTTTGCGAGAATGTAAGATTTTGTTGCTAATGATGTTAAAATATTGTCCGAGAACTACAACTGAATAGTGACCTCGTCAATCGAAGTTCGCGAAAGTAATTGATGGCCGTCATTTTGAAAACTGGTTGACTGAGAGACGTGAAAAAAATCAGTCCTGAAAGAGGTATGACCACTTTCCCCTGTATTTGTTCTACTTGAATTACCAAATTCATAATATTCAGATAAGAATGAAACCTTTAAAATTGTGTTTTATATATAAATGTAAATAAAACGAATTTCCGTACTAAGATAAATATTGCAACAAAGCTTGCTGCAAGATTTTACTACATCCTTATCTTTCTAAATTTTTTTATGAAGGACATTAACAACCAAAACGGTATAGCGTTTTCAAAAATGATAAAGAATACATGTGGAAATCTTATTTTGGTTGTGAGTGTCCTTCGTGTCAAAATTTTGGGTTAAATAGCGAAAATGTGGCAAATTGTTTTAAAACAGGCTTTATAGGGGCGCTCAGTAGAAATTATTTCTTCAATAGATAAAGTTCAGCAAAACTGATAAAAAATTTAAAAGAATTGGCAATAGACTTACGATTACCAAAAGTGTTTAGTTCTTTTTTGACAACTTTCTGAAAATGGCCATACTAGTGAACCAAATACTTGGGAAAGTGGTCACACCTCTTTGTTTTTCTTGCAATTCACATAAAAGTATTATATTTAAACATTGAAATTTTGTAGTTTTATTATTGTAACAGTACCCTGGTTTGTAATTTTTAATATGGCTTTTATGTTTCCTTTTTTAAAAAATGAAATAAAATTTACAAGAATTAAGTAAAATAAAACTGAACTGTTGAAGTAATTGCCCACTTTTTTTCGTTTCAGAAAGCTATCTAACAGTTCTTTTGAGTTTACTGTGTACTGCTGGTAAGACTATACTTTTAAACTGACCGAAGGTTCGGTGACTTTCCTTACAAATCTAAATTTATGGGTACAGGACATTTTTTACCAGTGAAACGAATAGACATAAGCGCCCCAATTATTGTGGACTGCATTTGCACTTCGAAATTAATTAGATGAATTTGCGATTTTCAACTGTAACCGGTTAACTGAAAAACTTGTATTTTACTTTTATTTGAATGGAAAGTGTTGTTTCTACTATTTCTGTCTTTGAGTTTTTTAAACTATCTTTAGAAACTGTCATCGCCATAGCAGAACTTGCAAAGGAAGATTGGTTATCAAAGTTGTAGAAAAAAATAAAGGCAATATGTGCATCCTGTATGATGCATTTTTTTCTATCAATCTGATAATTCGTTCAACAGTATTCAAGATATTTAGATATACGTTCCTGTTCCAAGTTCAAGGATCATTGCTGTTTTCGCATAAACTACTACAACAAGGATACATCCAATCAAGGTTGAAGTCCTACCTCCTAAAATTCTATGGTCGCCATCATGGATAGGTTGATTCATATGGTATCAGTGTTTATCAACTATAGCAATGGACCTGTTACAGGTAATACAACAATAAGTTGACCTCTTTTCGGATTGACGTTAACGCGGATTAGAGTTTAAGGTTTCCACGACGGGTGTTACGCACAAGACATTTGATGCTTGTCCTTCATGAGCACCTGCACCCACTCCTGTTTTGTAAAGGAATATGTGTATTCCAAAGTTTGATCCCTTTATCTTTTAGTTTGTTTCAAATTTGTCTTGACTCTTTGGACTATGCAGTTATGATCTCTCACATGGGTATTCTATACTGGACGAATAAGAAATGCCATGTCCATATAACATTTTTACCAAAAATGACTTGAAACCCGCTAGGTTCATCCTATAGACATGATAGAGGAGGAGGAAGACTTAAATATAAAAAATATTTAGGCGCAAATGTCCTAAATTGGAGCGCAAATTTCCATTTAAGAAGCACAGTTGTCCTAAGATGAAATTGATTAGTCAAAGGATTTGCATGACATGTTTATATAGGCAAATTTAATATTTTACGATTGGTACTTCAAAGCGACCAAAACTTCGGATGATGCCCAGAAATAGATTGCCAAGTGATATTTATACCTATATTTATCTCAAGTTTAAACGGTTTTGCCCAAATTCTTCAAATGGTAACGATTTTTGGGGACTGCAAAATCTGACACTTGAAAGATTTTAGGTAAAGTTTATTTCCAAGATTGAATCTAATCTACCGTTAAAATATTTTTGTAATAGTTTGAAGGTTAAAGAGAGCATCAAACCAAAATAAGATTTTTAAGAAAATGAGCATCGGCTAATTTAAATATGAGTAACACGACAGGTGGCCAACTGTACCGGTTTATGTTTTAGAGTGGTTGATTCATGATATTGTATTTTTAATGTGTTTTTAACAGACACAGGCAAAGTCTTATCTGTAAAACTCCTTTGATCTAGCTCAAAATTAAAATAAGAAGACGTATTTAAATATTTCATGTCTGGTTATGCCTAAGATTATGGGTTAGAAAATTTACCAACCGCTGATTCTTATCTTTTATAATACTTTATGATTAGACAAAAGACATCCTCCAATCTGCAATGAGATGTCATACATTGTGAGACATACCGACAACAGGTTTTTACGCATGCAACACGACAGGTAACAACGATAGAACAGAAACTATTGACCCTTCCTTTTACCCGATTTCAACACTTTTTCTATTGAGTTCACTTGTTGCTCAATCTATAGGTTTTCTATAGTAATGATTTGTTTGCTTGTTTTCTTTTCTTTTGTTAATGATTTCTTCGGTCATCTGTCTTAAGTATTTTGTTTGGCCTTTCAGCGTATTTTTTAGCTTTCTTTCAAGACAAAACTGATTTCAACAATTTGGCGATTTATCAATTTCCCCATTGCTGGTGCTTTTTTAACAGTCAAAAACACTACCATCAATGGAAATGCTTCCTATATTTGCATATACTTATAAAATAAAAATTTAGAAAGTCTAATTTTAATTTTGAGACAAATTCTAACTATTAATTAAATTTATTGAACAATTTTTCAAAAGAATTTAACATATTTTGCAAAAAAGTTGAACTCTATTGTTTAAGGTAAGAAAATTTCATTTGGTTGCTGGAAAAAATCCGAGCATAGAAACGTGATGAGACTTAGGGATTATATTCAAGTCTTCAATATCTTTCATTTCCATGATCAGATTTTTCCCCGGACAAATATTAGGAGTTTTAAAGCGATTTGATCTTTCATGACCTCATTCCATATATGGCAGTAATCCTGACTGTTTAATTTTCAAATAATTGGCTTTGAATACTTTCAGGCAGCCAGACGAAATACAATTACAACGAAATCTAAATTATAACCACCACCATCAAGTGGAAAATAGCCGCAATGTTTACATGTTAACTAGAAATGTTATCACATTCTAGTTAATCTGTTTAGGGTGTATGTTTGAATGTCCCGGTTTTTAGTTAACAGAATGACTATAATATACTAGTATTATAAAAATCAGTAATACATTCAATTCTAATATAATTTTGGAAGAAAACATGGTTTTGTGAGAATAGATTGATAACCCTTTAACCTACAATGCGTAATATGGCACAATTTCATAGGGGATAACTCGTCAAACGAATACGCCCCCTAAAGAGACCCACAAAATAATCTTATGATTTTCCACACCTTTAGCATCAGACGCAGAATCCACCTTTGAGATACCAAATGACATGAAAATAGGAGATGTGTCATTATTGTTCACGACTTACCCATACAACAATTAACAGTCGAAATAAAACTTCTACAGGTCCCATTACGGTCTTAAATATTGAACCGGAGTCCATACCATAACGGAAGCTGTAAAAGGTCCCCAAAATACAATATGTGAAAATATTCTTAAAACACAACAATCTAACTAATCTATTGCAAAAATGATGAACGAATACCAATAAATGGCTATTTAAATAACTACAACCGCTGGACTACAGGTTCCTGGTTTTGGACAGGCACATTAAGTATGTTGCGGGGGTTAAACCGGTTTGTGAGAGCTCAACCTCTCCCTAACCTGAGACAGTGGTGTGACAAACTCGCAGTAATTGCTGTACGGTGCCAAGGAAAACACGTCCAACTTGATTTAGTGTTTAAATATCATTAGAAGTCAAAGAAAACAATTATAAGGGATTGTGCAAATGCCAATTTAAATATATATAGACAGGAAGTTTAAAATGTTTAAACAAATATAAACTGTTTAGTTCAGTATTAAGCTATTAACAAGAAAGTCAATATTAGTACCAATGAAAACCATTTCATATGTATGTAATATTTCTAGGCAGCAGCTCTACAATGTACGTCTCTTTTATTCATACACGATCCTCTCTTTTTATTACAGAGGGTGGCCAGGAATGTTTATCTTGTAGTTCCGTAGAGAGCGCCGATTCTTGTCATCATCGTATCCAGTGTAGTGACAACGAGGTAATTAAGCAAACAGTATAAACATACTGCCTTTAGGTGAGGGTTTTATGGTAGATTACCACAAGAAGAAAAAGTATTACATGAAGAAAAAATATCACCCGAGACGAGTCGAGGGTGATATTTTATCTGAGTGTGATATTTTTTACCAAAAACCATTACCAACCTTTACACAGTACAAAAAAAATCAAAGCCCCCAAATATTAAAAGAATCGGTTTACTGAAAAGTAAGTTATTGTGTTGAAAGCTACACGTTCACAGACCAACAACAATGTCGACGACATTGGCAAGATAACATCATACGACAGCATTTTTTGTACAGTCGAATAAAAAATAAAACGACTTGTCGTATGATATTTTTAAGCGTGGGTGGATGTGAAAAAGTAATCGGGTGATATTTTCCGAGTTCGGCAATTTTCGGTTTCAGAAGAGCTGATAATTTCATCGCTACGTTAAAATTATCACCAGTTGCTAGGGATGAGCGAAACAAAACAAAAACAATGCAAAATACCACATCCTGAAGAACCAAATATGAACTAACTGGATTACATAAGAAATTTGCATAAAGTACAATAAAAACATAATAGCTACCGCAAAGGAGTAGGTGTAGTAAGTCATGTATTTTGCCCCCTATTTTAAGCATATACAAGTCCTACTAGAGCGTAAACTCTAATTTCATTCTGAAGTCAAGATATCATAATTGCATTTTTTTAAACTTTACCTCATGGAGACATAATAAATGGAAATAAAATTTTGATTAAATTGGAGTCTAAATGATCGCTTAAAGCACTAAGTTCTTACCCTTAGGCAATTAACCATAAAGGTAATCGATAGGTTTGGACGTCTCAATATGAAGGCAGTCTATATTGTAGGTGTGTTATATGCAGAAATATATGACGGAATCTGGTGCACTAGAATATGATTATGGGTGTTCTTTCTTACAGGTATGTGTTTTGGTTATATAAGAATTAATGAAGAGATAGGTATAAATATCAAGGAATACATAATTAGCTTGGAAACAATCCAGATTAACTGGTTTTTCAAAAAGAAATACATTTAATGCATTTGTCGTTAAATCGTTATGTGAAATGCCCGAACAATTGTATTTCTTAAGCATTAATTATTATGCTGTGAAACGTTGCAAAATATATAAAATCAGTATAAGTCCAGTGTAGAATACCCATGCGAAAGATCAAAAGTGCATAGTCCAAAGAGACAAGACAAGTTAAAAACAAACTTAAAGACAAAACGTTAACAAAAGGAACAAAAGCTTGGAATCCGCGAAGTCCTTTACAAAACAGGAGTGGGATCAGGTGCTCCGGAAGGGTAAGCATCCCCTGCCCTGCGCGCAACATCCGTCGTGGAATCCTAAATCTCAAATCCGGGTTAACGCCAATCCGAGAAGAGGTCAACTTATTTTTGTATTACCGGAAACAGGTCCGTAAGTAGTTTAGATACACTGATACCATATGGATCCACCAATTCGTGATGGCGACCATGAAATTTTAGGATGGACGACTTCAACCTTGATTGGATTTATCCTTGTTGTAGTAATTTATGCGACAACAGCAATGCTCTCTTCAGAAAAGAGGATCAAGGATATTGCAGCTTCAAACTTTTACTAATGTTTTAAATACTTTTATAACTCAAAAAGCAAACAAAAATTAAAAAAACACTTACCTTCAGACAACTTGGTAATCTTTTCATATGAAATTATTTGAGAATAAATTTCTGTTTTTATCAAAATATATAAATTAACACTAAAAGGGTAAAGCCGTACTAAGACCTCAATAGACAAAAGCCTGAAATTAACCAACAAAGGGGTTGAAGTTTATTTAACTGCATAAAATTAATTTCTCTAAAACATTAAAATGGATTTGTAAAGAAAACGATGTTCAAATTTAAAAAAGGATTAATTACAATTAACACTGATGATGCCATATTCCAATACACAGGTCATTATAATGACCTTTAAATTGTCAACAACCTTATAATTTTGGACAGAACTTTAAGAATGATATTCACTGGAGTGATGATCTTGTGAAATCGAAATAAATTATCAATAATAATTAATATATTGCGAAACATTAATATTAAAAATATATTTTAAGACGCCCGTTTGTTAACAGATTAAGAATTTCTTACTGCTTGCTTAAATAAAACAATTTGCTTTTGAGAAAATTGATTTTCAAATTTTTTCGATTATAACTCAATGGGAAAAATGTCTTGCCTTTAACCTGGACATGTCCATGTGCCTCATAGGTTAATGTTGTATTCCTGTACATTTTTGATAATATTCAGAAAGAGCAATTTTATTTTAGGCATACACGTTTGGGGCGATATAGAGCTTTTCACAAAGAGTATTATACCGCCATTGTTGAATGCCTTGTGGAGACCTCCTGATTTGTAATTTTCCTCTGTTTTTCTCATTGTTGGAGTGCTGTCTCTCTGACATTTACCACATATCTTTTCATTTTCATTTAAAGGTAGGATCAGGATACCTAATCACTTAAGCAAGCGTAAAATCCATCAACACTTCAGTCGTTAGTTCGCCATCCTTATGTATATCTTCAAAAAAGCATTTTACACAGCTGGATGTCAAAATATCTACTAAAATCGATTTCCTAATGCCTAAGTAAACTAGTCTTAGAAAAATTTAAAATTTGTGCAAGATATACCGAAAAATCAGGTAATTCATTTTATAGTTACATTTTAGAAGACCGAGTGTACGAGTGTGTCTTTTAATACATGTTGGTTTTAAAATTTTGTTTTTGTATCGTTTTGTGACACCACTGTCCGAGAATGGGGAGAAGCTTGAATACTCACAAAAATGTTTAATCCCGCCACATACTTTATATGCCTGTCCCAAGCCAGGAACCTGTAAGCCAGCGGATTTCGTTGTCTTTATGTTTAAGTGGTACTTGTTTTACATTAAATACTGATTTGGCCGATAATTGTTACAGTTGAATATCATCACATTTTTTGACACCTCTTACAGCTTGACTTAGGGTGTGGATCTTTTTCAATTATTGAAGACTTTAGGAAAACCTTTAGATTTTTGTAATATTTTTATGATGTCTGGACCATACTGAAAATCTTCTCCAAAAACAAAATGACACAGTGAAAATTTCACTTACTTTTCATCTAGAATTTATTTGATATATACAGTCCGACAAAGTTAAGCGCCACCCTATATTTTTTCTAATAATAATTTTCATTTTACACCTATGTAAAAAATGGAAATAGAATTA